>VDFB02098064.1:0-36842 GCA_007258455.2 Sequoia sempervirens | reverse complement strand
TTTTAATAATATCAAACAAAATAAAATAAGGCCGGTGAAATTCAAAACTTTGAGAATTAAATTTTACATTCAATATTTATTTATATATATATGTGTATATATATATATATCTAATATATACCTATATATAGTGTATTTTAAATACTTCGAAAATAGAGAATGACAATCAACTGTACAGGTTACTGTATATATATATATATATATTTATATGTAAAATGTATTTGTAAAATATATATATATATCAACCCAGAAATTCACAGTAAGGGAATTATTCTCCATTTATTTATTTTCTAGAACAAAACTACAGTAATACTGTTTATTTCCAGAATCCCAACAAAAATTTCATTTTAATAATCAACAATCCCGAACCCCAGTAAAATTTTCTTAAATTGAATAACAGTCCAAAACATTTCTAAAGACCCAGTATTAAATTTCAAACCTCAAAAAAAGAAATTTCATTCATGGAAACCATTTTTTTTATCTCATTTGTTGCAACAGAAAGAACATAATTGAAAAGGAGAAGGAGAACCTGGTGTCCTGTGTCTGTAGAGGATCTGTGGAAGCTTATCCTTTTGCAGAGCTAATCCTTCGTTGCTGATTGTTTCCAGCAATAGACCAGAATCCTCCCTCAGACTGAACCTTCTTCATTAATAAAATTCTCCAGAATAACAGAAAGAAAATAACAGAAAGATGTATGCACAATTTCTCCAGAATTAGAAAAATAGAATGCCAATCACAGAAAATGGGTGAATCCCTCCTTTTTCTCTCCCCCTTCCATAAGCTAAATGTAGCTATTATTTATTTTTCATATTGTACAGTTCTCTTCAACTTCCAAATGCTCTATAGGTGTAGTTTCCTTCCAACTTTTCTTGTTTTAAAACACTTCAGCTTCCTATATCCTTATCCATTTAAATTTCTTATTATAATAATTATCTTTTCAAGATTATTTTGTTCATAATTATTATTAACTTTAATTTAACACAACAATTTAAATCAATTTATCTAATAATATCACTTTTACTTTTAACAAATTAGTTTAATTTGGTCATTTGTTCTAAATCATTTGATTTAATTTAATTGATTATTATTTTAATTTCTAATTATATTTTAAATAACCTTGCAACTCACTTATGATTTAATTAATTATTTAAACATGACTACTAACATATTATATTTTTCACACAATCAAATAACACAGTAATCAATGAAGCACACACAAATACTCACACAAAAGTCTAGAAAAACCGACACGGAGGGGTACTACATCCTCCCCCCCTTAGGCATCGACTTACTCCTGGAAGTCGAGCTCAAGCATAAACATGGTAACACAAGATTATCAATGATCATAAGCACATCAACACCCTAAATTAAAACATCAATTAAACGTTATCAAGTAAGCCATGAAAATTAAACAAACCAAAAATAAGGAAATGATACCAAAGCAAAAGTGGTGACGGGGTTGCAACCAGACAAATTTGTCAACATTAGGACAGATGATGAACTAGGTTGGGGAAACTTTCTTGTCAACTCCTATGTTCAACGTGAAACCCATTGGGTGTATATAATGCTCGCCCTGTCCTGACAATGCAGGTGGAATCAAGACTTAGTTCCTACAATCCTGCATGCAAAGAAATGTTGTGCACAATACATATATATCACAAATACATCATGAGAGGAACTCCTAGCATAGTAGGGCACTCACGAGTGAGTGATACCACACTGTCCCTCCCACCAATCCACACATAATAGTCAAAACAATTATAGTAACTCGTAAATAGTTTGCATCTTATTAGTTAGGCAATATTTGCATAAGGATACTAACCATAAACCTAATTCATCTACTATATCAAAATGAATTACTACTTGAAATTATAAGTATCTATACCTACATATTACAACTGCATTACCTTCATTGCTACGTTTCTGAAGCCAACTTCCTGTAAATCAAAAGCTGCCATAGAACATTGCACATTAGTACCAATAATTCAAGTTACATCTTAACCTTAAGATACTATATTCTACTAAAAATCATAAAATAATTATCCACAAAACCTCACATCTTCGTTAAAAATCATAATTTTCACACAAATAACTCCACTTTAACCATTATTCAACACCAAATCTCACATCAATTTCAATAAAAAAGGTAAAATTTTACACCTTCACAGATTCAAGAAAACATAATTCATCACTCAAGGACAACAAAATCATAGATTTCATGCACACTTGCCATATTCACACACATAAAGCACATCACCAAGAAACACATCACACTAAAACTCAAGGGTCCATAGAGCATCCCCGACAAGAAGGATATCGGTGCATTGCACACTACATCGAGGGTCCTATCCTTTCCCATCAGTTTCCTACACCATCAACCCGACACCGGTTAACAGAAGAAACTCAGGTTCACAACAATGACAAAAGAAAAGTGAAACTCAAGACTCATGGGTCTAAGCGCAAGGTTACATAGTGAGCACACATAGTGCCCAGTGTATGAACCTATGCTCTGATACCATGTTGTAACGCCCCGTCGTGCGAACCCCAAAGGACAATTAAACAATAATCACTGCACAATTTTTTATTTTAAAGTAAACATAACATACACATTAAGTCATGACATGAAATTCATTTAAGTAGAATTCACTAACACATACATCCCTTGGGGTACACGAGGAGTCTTTACGAGACTTAGATCCACACAACGAAAATAAAGAATAAAAGCCAAAGATATAATCCATAACAAAATAAACATTAACAAATGTAACACATACATGATAATCATTGATAAGAAACTATCAGTGTACACAAATATAACATATACATGATTAACTCAACACATTGAATAACAATTTCCATGGCCAATATCCACACAAGGTTTAACGTTACATTACAGTACAATGTTCAAGAGGTACAATGATACAAAAGTGTTTCCAATCATGAACGGAAACCATACAACAAGATAACATGATACAAATGACTAGATGAATACAAAGTATCATAACTGGCTCCAAAACAAATACAACTCTGGAGTCGCTGCAATAGCACCAATCCGCACCTCTCGATCCTTGACTGGGGACCCAATGGGGTGCTTAGCATGTTCCACCTGACCATGTGGGTCCGAAGACCCACCCCCCATGCTAAGGAGCTGACAAGAAAGAGTCTTCAACCAAGAACATCCAAACACGAAACCACAAGACTCAACAACATACAAAAGTATCATAAAACTCAAGGATTACAGTGACATAATCAACATCCAAGAGTCAACATAATAACTTAAAGTCACAAATCCCATCACATAAATCAAAGCAATGACCAGTAAACAAGTAATCAAAGGATGATCATGAAACACTTCCAAATCAAACTGAATTAATAAACATAATCCAATTCCAAATTGCAATTAAACAATACAATAACATCATATCATAGTACCAAAAGAGTACAAGGTCATAAGTCAAATATCAATGAGATCATACAAAATCACAAAGTACGCCAAAGATATATCAAGGCAATACTCCATAAATCAATATAAGTCCATTCAACCACAATCTAAACCAACTCCCATAACATACTTCCAGAGGAACACAATAAAGTAAAACACCTGGGCAACCAGGGGAGAGTGTCATCGCATATTCCTTCATGGGCTATCCTATGCTCTTCCTCCCAACTAGGGCCGCTGGTCCCATCTATTGCTATCCTGTGCCCTTCCTCCCAACTAAGGTGTCGGTCCATAGGGCGACTCATGTGGAGCCGTAAACCTCTCGTTAAGACGAGGTCACGACCTTGCCGACCACAACCTTCTCAGCCTTCCATTAGTCTGTGGAAGCACTAATGAAGACGAGGCATCCTTTTTTAAATCTTATAATGATATTACTACCCAACCCTCCTAAGTTAATTATTAGGTTTTCACTTAATTACTAACTCACTCGCGGGTTATCCTGTGCCCTTCCCCTTAAACGGGGCATCGGCCCCCACGAGAAGCCACTCTCCCTAGAGACCCAACAACATCAAACCAAAAACAACCAAGGGTTGTACCATCATAATTTGAACAAAGAATCACAACATAAAAGCATACGAGGCATTACCCATCTCGCTAACAAGTACAAAATTAGAGTCTCACAAAGGTTCGTACAACCCTTTCAAAATAATGATACCAATATCTTGCCATGTCAAAAGCACATAAAATGAGGAACATTGACCAACAATATAATCAAGCCTCTAGAAGAATCTCAAAGGACTTACACTAGGGTTTCCCCATGAAGAACTGACAACAATAAATGCAAGACCTCAAAGAACTATTTTCAATTCAAATATAATGAGTGAATATATTAAAATAAGATCAACAAGTTCATCCAGACTACATGATCAACTACAATACAAAATAAATCAGAAATTCAAGAAGATCAACTATCCACAACTTATAAACAAAACACGAGTTCCCAATTATATTGCAACACAAATTAAATGACAAAGGATTCCTTGAATCAAAATTAACCTCCAAAGGCATTCACACCAACACGAAACCCTCCAGAAACAATCCTTCAACAACAAAGGTAAAAGCATGTAACCAGGCATCTAAGAGACACCTCAATTTCCTCCTCACAAGATACCCATACAGTTGGTAAACAAATGACCTTTGAAAAAATCAACAAACATGACAACAAGATTTCCCTCGCCTCTGGAAGCCCAAAAATAAATCAAATACTCAAGGACTCACCTACGAGGGTAAGCTAAAACAGTAAGAGTTTCCAATATGTTAACAACACAAATTTAAGAAATAGAAATCCTCTCAAAACCCGGGAGTAGCTCAAGAGAAATTCACACTAAGACAACACCATCAAAATTATCCTACACTCACCAACACTTCCAAGGCACCAAATTGAAGAACACCTTAAATACTCAACCACTCACAACTCCACAAAACACTCGCATAATAAACAACAACCAAAAATTCAAACGAGAACAATATTTAATAACCAATCAATTAATGACCAGAACTAAATAACTTTACAACTTACCCATCTAAATTATTCAATTAACTAAAACAATTCATGATAACCATCACAAGTATTCTAAAAGACTTATCCATAAAGAGAACTTACAAATCAACCATTAAATGAATATAAAGGAAGCCAATTTTCAAAAGATTGAAATCCCATTTCACCAATAAACTATCCAATTCAAGAATACCCTAATCAATCTCTAATCATGCCCATACATTTAAATTTCCCCTTTCATTTATCAACATAATTGAAAACTACTTAATAGTTGGGTAGTTAACTCATTATCATTTCATAACTACTTATGTTCAAAACATTATTTCCACTCTCCTTTCATCATACTAACTTAACACTCACTTCCAATATTTAAATTAATTGTGAAAACCACTTACGACCAATTGTTTATACTTTAAAATGATAATAATAACAATACTCTAAATACTTAAACTACATATTAGAACTTACCACCTTAAAATCTTAAATCTATCTATATAAATTTACACACATAAATACCTTTTAAAACACTACATATTTATATATTTTAATTCTTTTTGAGGAGGGAATGCAAAAATAGAATAGATCTTTTCTAAGAGTCCAACAAGTCTACAAGACTCAACTTCATAAAAAGATAACTTATTTAATTCCAAAATAAATTCCATTTCCATAATATACAAACTAAAACAAGAATGAAATAATCAATGCTGACATATATTCATAAATTGCCTTTTTACTATATTATCCTATCAAATTTCATAATTTAACCAATTAATAGAAATTCCTTTCTATTTTTCGTATTTCCACTATAATAAAATCTTGTTTTATTCATACCAGAAAAAGAAGTAATCTGTTTACAGACAGAATTAATTAAATTATTTTAACAGTGAAATTGTAACTTACAAAATTTAATTAAACGAATTAATAAATATATATATATATAAATATATACATACATACATATATATATATTTATAAATGCATACCATACATTATAATTTAAAAAGAATTTTCGTTTTGAATAAAGCATACATTCGAAGCTCCATTCGAATGGAAAGAAAAGGCCATTCATCGCACGAAATACTACCAGCCGCGAACAGTCTACGGACTGTCACAACAGTCCGAAGGACTACCGTGGGTAGTCCACAGTCTGCCGCACATTACAACGGCCGGCTGGGTGGTGGGTATGGCTGAGGCCGAACCACCACTCAGTCAGGATTTTTTTTTAATAATATCAAACAAAATACAATAAGGCCGGCGAAATTCAAAACTTTGAGAATTAAATTTTACATTCAATATTTATTTATATATATATGTGTATATATATATATATATATATCTAATATATACATATATATAGTGTATTTTAAATACTTCGAAAATAGAGAATGACAATCAACTGTACAGGTTACTGTATATATATATATTTATATGTAAAATGTATTTGTAAAATATATATATCAACCCAGAAATTCACAGTAAGGGAATTATTCTCCATTTATTTATTTTCCAGAACAAAACTATAGTAATACTGTTTATTTCCAGAATCCCAACAAAATTTTCATTTTAATAATCAACAATCCTGAACCCCAGTAAAATTTCCTTAAATTGAATAATAGTCCAAAACATTTCTAAAGACCCAGAATTTAATTTCAAACCTCAAAAAAAGAAATTTCATTCACGAAAACCATTTTTTTTATTTCATTTGTTGCAATAGAAAGAAGATAATTGAAAAGGAGAAGGAGAACCTGGTGTCCTGTGTCTGTAGAGGATTTGTGGAAGCTTATCCTTTTGCAGAGCTAATCCTTCACTGTAGATTGTTTCCAGCAATAGACCCAAATCCTCCCTCAGACTGAACCTTCTTCTTTAATAAAATTCTCCAGAATAATAGAAAGAAAATAACAAAAAGATGTATGCACAATTTCTCGAGAATCAGAAAAATAGAATGCCAATCACAGAAAATGGGTGAATCCCTCCTTTTTCTCCCCCCCTTCCATAAGCTAAATGTAGCTATTATTTATTTTTCATATTGTACAGTTCTCTTCGACTTCCAAATGCTCTATAGGTGTAGTTTCCTTCCAACTTTTCTTGTTTTAAAACACTTCAGCTTCCTATCTCCTTATCCATTTAAATTTCTTATTATAATAATTATCTTTTCAAGATTATTTTGTTCATAATTATTATTAACTTTAATTTAACACAACAATTTAAATCAATTTATCTAATAATATCACTTTTACTTTTAATGATTTAGTTTAATTTGATCATTTGTTCTAAATCATTTGATTTAATTTAATTGATTATTATTTTAATTTCTAATTATATATTAAATAACCTTGCAAATCACTTATGATTTAATTAATTATTTAAACATGACTACTAACATATTATATTTTTCACACAATCAAATAACATAGTAATCAATGAAGCACACACAAATACTCACACAAAAGTCCAGAACAACCGAAACAGAGGGGTACTACACTCGGCTAGACCTCCCGGTAAAGCCCCATCACCTTTGCCGAAAACATCTTTTGTCCCGAGACTCATCATGCATCGGCGAGACATTGAATCTTCGCTAGGACTTCTTCCCGAACACTGTAGGTTTTCCCGAAGATCTTAGTCACCGAGAGTCTTGCCGAATGGTGATTGAATGGCCTATCGGCCAAGGAAAAACTATGCGGTAAGAGGTCATACCGAACCTTCTCCATTATAGCGATAGCTCTACAGGCTCGTTCGGCGTGACTAAAACTAGGTCTCAACAACCTGCTCAAAATGGAATGAATCAAGCAGTCAGTCGGCTAGACAATAGGAGAGTCTTTCCAACTTTTCCCTTAGATGATTTTCATGCTGATTACTCCCAGGGTAGCTTCTCCCACTAAGTTCCTCATGACTTAGCAGCAAATGCAGAGTCCCTGTCCTTGTGTGAACATCCCATTGCCTCTGAAGACCTGACATTTGATCATCTTTCCTGTTTTAATTATAGGTGAAAAAGAGGAAACATTTTTGGTGACCTTTGCGGGATGTTTGCCTGCTAAGCATGAGAACCAGTGACTAGGCTTATCCATTGGGCATGGAGCCGTTAGAAAATTCAGAGAACAATTAAAACGTCAGTTTTGCATATGGCCCCGACCTCATGAGATTTATAGGACACAACAGGTGGCCAAACGGAAAGACACGGGAAACAAAAAGAGAAAATATATACTATGCTGAAACAACACTTATGGAATGCATAAAGTCTAAACTATTATGTATAATAGATAGATCGGTCAGATTTGAAAATAGGGCTTAAGGTGTATCCCATTGACTGGGATAGGAAGCACTTCACCTTCTGTTGTAGCTAGTTGATATGCATTGCGTTCCTTATAGCCTTCAATAATGAATGGACCAGTCCACATATTGTCGAACTTAGTGTCATGGCCTGGTTTGCTTTTAAGAACGTCCCACCATAGCACAAGGTCTCCCTCCTTAAAATATTTTGCTATATCCCTTTTGTCGAATGTCTTCTTTGTCTGGAGTTGATGATCCTCCAAAGTTTTCATTGCTCTGTCCCTTGATTCTTCGAGCTCCATGAGCTCTACATACCTTACAGACATGGGATCATATCCCTCAAGCATCTCCAACTGGTGAACGATGTCTAGAGCTAGAAGCTCCATAGATAGGGGCAATCTTTCCTTTTTACCATAGACCAACATATATGGTGAATATCCAATAGACCTCTTAGGGGTAACTCTGTTTGCCCAAAGTGCATTCTTTAAAATACTGGGCCAGGTCCTTTGGCTGTCTTCTATGGTTCTTTTGATGATCCTGATGAGGTTCTAGTTCGTGCTTTCAACTAAACCATTACCTTGAGGGTAATAATTTGAGGAGGTGTTCAAATTAATGCCATACTTAACAGCCCAATTGGTCAGTTTTAATCCCACAAATGCAAGGGAATTATCAGAGATGATGGAGTCAAGCACTCCAAACCTGGTGACTATGTCTTCGTAGAAGCTCAAGACTTAAGACTCTTTTGCTTCTTTTAGTGCAACCGCTTATGTCCACCTCGTAAAATAATTTGTAGCTATAAGTACCCACTTGTGACCAGCACTGGAAGATGGGTTTATTGGACCAATGAAATCAATGCCCCAACTTATGAAGGGCTACTCTACTTGAATCGGGTGCAGGGGCATAGCTGGCAACCTTTCCTTTCCTAAAAACAGAGCACACTTGATGCACTTTCTTGACCAGGTATACGCATCCTTGAACAAGCTGGGCCAGTAGTAACCAGCTCTCATGACCTTCTAGGTAGTAGTTCTGGGAGCAAAATGACCTCCTGTAGCTCCATCATGAAACTCATGAAGCACTCTTTCAATTTGGTCACTGTGAATGCATCTTAATAGGGCACCATTCAGATCTTTCTTAAAAAGAACATCTCCCAACAAGACATATGGTATGGACTGCAGTCTAAAGTATCTTCTTTTGGCTGTGTTTAGACCTAATGGGCATTCACCAGTCTGTAAGAAATGGGTCATATCTTGGACCCTATTGGTTTTCTCTATAGGTACATCATCTTGAGCATCCTGAAGTTCATTTGTAATGGAAAGGACAACATCCTTTTCCCTGTTCACTTTCACTACTCGACCCTAAAGCAAGCTGCTCACAAAGGCCTTGGCCTTTGACTAGCTTGGTGATCTTGATGTCTATGTCATACTCCATGGCCTTGGTGACCCATCCTACTCTTTTTTCATTTAGATCCTTATTCAATAAGAATTCTTTCACACTTGAGTGTGCCACCATGATATGAATTCTATTATGAGAGACTAAAGGCCTGAATTTCTTTAGGCTTCTGATCACAGCAATGACATGCCTCTCCACAAAGGAGTATTTTTTTTCATAGTCGACCAAACCTTGGTTGAAGAAAGCTATTGGTTGTTCTAAATTATCTTCATTTTTTTGAACCAATATTGCAGAAATGCTACTTGTGCTACCATAAGAATACAGATAAAAGTCTTTGGAAAATTTAGGATTTACTAGCTTGGGAGCTGCTGCTAAGGCCTCCTTGACCTTTTCAAAACTATTCCTAGTATCCTTTGTCCAATTGAAGATTGCATTCTTCTTTAACATAGCTGTTCAAGGTTGTAACAGATTTGCAACATCGGGGATGAATCTTCTTAGAAAGTTGAACTGGCCCAGAAAGCTCAGTAGGCCCTTCTTATGATTAGGTAGTGGCAACTCAAGTATGGCTTTGACCCTTTCTGGGTCAATAGTAATTCCCTACTTTGACACTATGTGTCCTAATAGTTTACCTTCATGAACATCAAAGATACTCTTCTTTGGATTAAGAGAGATACCGAACTCTCTACATTTTTCAAACACTTGCCTAAGATGCAACAAATGTTCATCATCATTCTTAGAATAAACTATGATATCATTTAGGTAAATCAGTATGATTTTGTTGATCAAAATTTGAAATGACATGCCCATGGCTCTTTGAAATGTGGCACCAGCATTGGACAAATTGAAACGCATCCTTTTGTATGCCATGGTGCCCCATTTAGTTGTAAAAGTAGTCTTAAACTAATCTTCCTCCTTAACCAACACCCGATTATATCCCGAGAAACCATCTAGCAATGAAAACCTTTCAGAACCAGCAACCTCCTATAAGATTTGTTCCATGGAGGGTAGTGGGTAGTGGTCTTTTAGAGAGGATCGGTTAAGATCCCTGAAGTCTACACAGAGCCTTATCTCACCACTTTTCTTCCTGACTAGTACAAGATTGGAAACCCAAGAGGTGTGCTTGATAGGGAAGACAATACCCCCCTCAACTAGTTTAGTCAACTCCTTAATCATTAGAGGCTCAAGTTTAGGATTCAAAGGCCTTTTTTTTGTCTTACTGGCTTGGCATTAGGCTCTAATTCAATTGTATGCTAAGCGATATTAGGATCAAATCCTTTCAAATCTGAATACTCCCAAGCAAAGACATCATGAAATTCTTGGCACAAAGCAACAAAAGCTTGTCTATCTTCAGGTGAACAGATTTTTTCTATCTTAAGGAGCTTACCCTTGAAGATCTCCAGCTCTTCATAGTGTTCTTGTTTGATCTACAAGCCAGATTTACCCTTTTTGAGCTGATCATCAGTACTGAAAATTGACTCTAAGGTAACTAGGCCTTTGGGCAATTTGTTTGTTTTCAGCTGTATGACCTGATCACCATACTGTTGCTTGAGTTTTGCTTGATTTACCATGGATAATTGATCTTCTTCAAGCAAGAAGGAAAGGATCTGCTCATCACTGTCAAAGACTTGCCAGGGGATGTTATCAGGGATTGATGGTCTGACTACAACCTTCACATACCGCTACACATTCTCCTTTCTGATGTCATCTGGAATATCAAACTGTGCTCCAATGGCTGCGAGCCTGTCAGCATGCTTATTCTGATTTCTTGGGATAGACACTAAGTTAAAGGCATCAAAACCTTCGAGCATGTTCCACACTCTATTTCTATAGGACTTTAATGTGTCATTTTTAACAACATTTAGGCCCCTTACTTGATTAACAACTAATTCGCTGTCTCCATGCACTTTCAAGTGGGTTATTCCTCTTTTCCTGGCCCATTCTAGACCTTAAACCAGGCCCTCATACTCAACAGTGTTATTGGAGCATGCAAAAGAAAAACGAAAGGTAGCATAGTACTTATCACCTTGTGGAGATACCAGCATTGCACCTCCTCCTGCTCCATTTCTACTTCTAGAACCATCAAAGAACATCTCCCAAAGTCCATTAAGGGGCTGCAATAACTGATCTGCATCTTTCTCTAAGTTTGGAATCTCTATATCATGCTCAAGAATGACGTAGTTTCCCATACCCACATCTTGAATAAGGTCTCCAGGACTGTCCGATACATTTTCAACCGCCCATTCATGCAGCAGCATGTTAGGAACAACTTCTAATTGGAGTTCTTGAGCAGTAGCTAGTTCGTTGTCAGTAAAAACAACACAATTTGCATTTGCAGCGGAAGGAGCAGCATTTATGGGGCTTGGGTTATATGGCTCAATGTGGTCTTTGGCCAACCTTTCAGACTTGATGGTAACTTTAGTCCCATATCTTGTTCTAAATAACATGTGTGACCAATCAACTGACACATACCCACCTATCTTGGTTGTAAAGTATCTAGATAAACACAAGGAAAAGAAAGGTGGAAGGTCTATGATGCATATGTCTTGAGGGACTGAAAAGTTTGGACAAGCATGGAGAGTGAGGTTTAAGTCCTTGATAATACCCAATGTGTTAACCGAAGTGCCATCCAATTGGATCACTCCCTTCTCCAAAGGCTGGTATTTTAGTCCAAGTTTGTCTGCAATCTATTTTGGCATGACGGAGCTGCTAGCTCCGCTATCTACCATACAGTTATGGACTAATTTATCCCCAATAATTACTGACACATAGAAAGGAGGTGGTTTAACTCTTTTTTCATTCTCTATGCAAGGCTGCTGATCATTTCCCTGAGAATTATTTGTTAACACAGTTCTAACCTGACCTATTGAGGGCTCAGATTCATCAGATATTTTCAAACTCGATAGGGCTGATTGTAACATATCCTTTTGACCAGGGATGACTAAAGAATCTCACATAGACATGGTTACATTTTTCCTTCTCATGCTATCAAGAATGTTAAAAGGTGCAATTGGATTTTTATTGTGTACCTTTACACCAGTATGGTCAGCTTGTAAGCGTGACTGCTCTTTGTCTGGGAGTTGTTGATCTCTTTGCCAATCACTAGTCACTCGAGAGGTAGATGGTTCCACAGCTGCCACCCTTCCTTTGTCAGCTACTTGATCAAGCTCAAATGCTCTCTTCTTTGCTCTGGTATTGGCTGCAACTGGAGAGCTATCCTCATTCAACCCATATAATTCTTGACCTTTCCAATTAAGCAGGGTTGTATCATTGTTGAATTGGTCCTGATGTTGTGAAGATGCATCATTGCATGCACTCTGCTGTGAACTTGAAGCATTTTGTACCATCAGTGCTTGATTGATGAGCCCATTTGAACAAGTGGCTTGATTATGAGATTGGTTACAAGGGTAGCACCATTCATAATCGGCTGCTAAATTGATTTGAGTGGGAACCAGGTCCCTGGCTACACTAACAGGTGCTGGAGCATAGGCCTGAAAAGGCCTTGTGTTCACACTCTGTCTTGGGCCCTGATAGTTGCCCTGATACTACTATCTATTCCCTTGAAATTGCTGCTATTGGCCTTGAAAAGGCTGACTTGAGGCCTAATTCTACTGTTGATAAGGCTTGGAATAGGTTTGTTGCTTTTCCAAGTTTACCAACTTGTTACCAAAAGTCTGTAAAAGACTTTTGATCTCTTGTAGTTCATTTGATGAGCTTGAGGCAACACGTTCTTGCTTGTCGATGGTTGGAACAATAGCTGGTAGTGTTGGTACAGCTGGTAGAGGCGTGAAAGGAGGTATTTGCAAAGGGATGTTTGCATGAATTTCTAGAAATAGTGGCATTGGTGGCCTAGGAGCAAGCTTACCAACTTGTATTAAGTTGTTTTTAGCTCTAATAGTTGTTTCAAAGGCATCTGGCAGAGACACTCCTCCCATTGACTGTATCATGACAGCTATATCACTGTTCAAAGCTCTCAAAAAGTATAAGAATGAATACTCTAGAGGTGGCCTCACCGTTGCAGGGATTCTATCCCAAGTTCTTTGAAACCTAAAGTTGAAGTCGTTCATCTGCTCTTGTGGAGCCCTCTTAATGGTAGTCAGTTGCTCCAAAAGAGACAAGTTGTCAGACCTGTCTTGGAATTGCTTGTGCAACTTTTCTCCAAAGTTGTTCCATGTTGCAATTGAACTGACCGATAGGCTCTTGTACCACTGCACAACTCTTCCTTTCAGTGAAGCAGCTAGCAATCTTACTACAACATCTTCTTCGGCTATGTGGTGGACTCCGCATAACAAAGCCACATCTTTTAAATGTTCAATGAGAGTAGTTTGATCTTCTCCCGTGAAAATTTGTACACTCTTCAAGGTTGCCATTGGAATATCATTATGTTGTGCCAAGTTCAAAGGACTCCCTCCGTTGAAAGCAACAAAGGGTTGATTCCTTAGGGCGGCCATTGGAGGTATTTGAGGTGGATTTGTTGGTGCAACGAAATGAGATCTTACAAGTGGAGGAGTGGACTGAGTTCTTCTAGAATAGATGATTGTTGTTCTCTACCTTCCTTCAACTCTATCTCGTCTTCTTGGTGGTGACAGCTACAAGTATTCAAAAGGGCCTGAGCTGCTTCTTTTTCGAACTCTTTTCATATACTATAGAAGGCATGTATTTTTGGAGTTCTTCCTCTTTGTGGAGTCGCCAAGTATGCCAAAGGGCTTCTATAAAGCCTGATAATTCACTGGTTGCATACCAAACCAATAGTTAAAACAAATTTCTGTCCCACCGGGCGTGCCATAAACTATTGTCATCTAGAATTGTGCCATGTGTAGAGTTTACAAGAAACTGAGCATTCTAGAGCAACATGGGATCATCTCAAGGCTGTGGGTCACTTATAGCTGAAATGAACCTCCAGAGAAGGCCAGATTCCTTTGGGTATCACCTAAACTATTGATTCTTTGAGAGAAAAGAGGAAGAAGATGCATAAATTAAAATGCCACACTAGGATGATACACCGAATGATCAGAAATCATGAAATGAACACAAAAAGAACATACACTTGAAAGCCTAATTACTATTCTCAGAACAACATCTTTCAGATTCAATGCTTGTCTTTCTAACAGGTTTGGTCTACATACGCATCTCAGGAAGGAAAGATTGATTTTCACAACTCTGAGATATGAATGCAGTATTATCAAAAACATAGTTAGAAACTTGCAAGCTCAAAAAAGAAAGATATAGAAATGAGGATCATACAAACATGAAGACAAACTTCCAAGGTAAACTTCTGTGTTGTATTCAAGATTCCAGTTAAGTTACAGAAAACATACATTGACTGAGAAAGGATTTGATTGAAAATCACTAACTCTTCAGAGTGTGCAATCATAACTATTTACAAAAAGGAAAAAATGCCTTATATACAAACTGATATGTCAGCCCCTTAGGGCTTACAAAAATATCCTGATTTGGGATAGATTTTCCCCTAGATCTTTTGCTGAGTTAATGCTAAAGATCCTGCATGTCCCTGTTGTTGGTGTCGGTGTGAAACATTCTTGAAGAAGTCTTCTTCAGATACTCTTTCAGCTACCACATTTATTCGATCCATTGTGTCTAGTTGAGCTACTTCGGCCGCACCATGAATGCTCTGATCCTGCAACAGATACACGTTGCCCTTCATCCTGTCGATGCTCTTTGGACTGCCATGGTTTACCCTTAGATCTTTCTGATTGGCCGAGTGAAAACCACACAACCCTTCAGCCAATCAAAAGTCATTTGAATGGAAATGCATCTCGGCAAGACACTTTCAGTGTCTTGCCAATGTGATTATGTATCTCAGCAGCTTTAGAAGTCATGTTGATACCGCGAAAACCATTAGCAAGGCAAATCAATTCAGTTAGAAGTCCCAACAAGCACCATTAAGTCACACCGAAAGCATTTCATTCCACCTGGTTCCAGATTTCCTTTGGCGAGATAATGACCATCAGGAAAACATCATAGCGATAGTCGAGCGCTTTATCTATGAAATTCATGTCGGGGAGACCTTCGCCAATGTTTCTGGAAACCATCCCACTGGGCTCCACTTCTTTTGTCGGCTAGACATCTCTTTGTCGGCTAGAGGTTGTGTCGAAGGCACCTCAGCTTTGGCGAGCACATGGTTTGTTTCACTTTGGCAAGACCCCTTGTGTCACCGAGACATCCCGCATAACTCTCCCTCCTCCTGGAAAATTCCCTTTCATTATGAAGGCTTTGTTGTTCGGTAAGACTCACGCCGAGGTATGAACCGTCAGCTGACTTCCTTGCTTTTGGCCTGGCTCCCGTTGGTTGGAAATAAGTCTTCCCAAGCTCATTACGTTATGCTGAGGACCTTCGTGTTTGGTGATGTTCATGGTGGGCACCTTTTGTTTCGGCAATTCATTGATCTATTGGCCAAACTTCATATCGAGCACCTCTTTCTTTTGCTGACGTTGCCTTTATTTTCACCGTGACCTTTATCCTTCGACAAGACACCTTGCCAAAGGAGATATCCTTTGCCGACGCTGCCCTTAGTTACACCGAGGGGTTCCTTTTGTGCTCTGTTAGTGAGACTCTTGTCAAAGATGACTGGATCGAGGCTCGCCTCTTCATTCGGAAAGACCCTGGCCTTTCGGCCAGACCTCCCGGTGAAGCCCCATCACCTTTGCCGAAAACATCTTTCATCTCGAGACTCATCATGCGTCGGCGAGAGATTGAATCTTCATTGGGACTTCTTCCCGAACGCTGTATGTTTCCCCAAAGATCTTATTCATCAAGAGCATTGCTGAATGGCGATTGAATGGCCTATTAGCCAAGGAAAAACTACGTGGTAAGAGGTCATACTGAACCTTCTCCATTATAGCGATAGCTCTATGGGTTCGTTCAGCGTGACTGAAACTAGGTCTCAACGAATTGCTCAAAATGGAATGAATCAAGCAGTCAGTTGGCTAGACAATAGGAGAGTCCTGCTGACTTTTCCCTTAGATGATTTTCATGTTGAATACTCCTAGGGTAGCTTCTCCCACTGAGTTCCTCGTGACTTAGCAGCAGATGCAGAGTCCCTATCCTTGTGTGAACGTCCCATTGCCTCTAAAGACTTGACATTTGATCATCTTGCCTGTGTTTAACTGTAGGTGAAAAAGAGGCAACATTGCTTTAGAAGTGAAGATCATTTTATTGTGGGTTGAATTTACATGCTCAAATTTATACTGGATCTATTGAAAAATCTATTTGTTTATATTATTTGTTTTGAATCTCTTGATATATATATATATACTTACTGCTCATTTTTATAAATAAAAATTACAAATAAATATATATTTTTCAAATTTCAAAATTGTATACAGGATGAAATATGTTATCAAAATAAATTTGGGTTTTCAAAACTCGTACCTTGGTTTTCGTCTGAAAATGAAAATTAAAAAAATATATATATAAAATAAAATAAAATATTTGTTTATTAGTTGGGGGTTGGGTAGCCGGCTGAGGCCGTACCGTCCACTGCCCTAGTGGCTACAGTACGCAGTCAGCACTGACTGTGCATAACAATCGAGGCTGTTGGGCGCAGCTAGTGGGGGCTGCATACCCCCCCCCGCCATAGTACATAGTATTGTGGCTTTCCCACGGGCTGCGACTTATTTTCTGGTGGCTTAAATTTTGTGTTAAATGATTTCGTCAATTGAATGGTATACGGATTTATGTATTTAAGTGTTTTTTTTTATTATATATGTAACGCCCCACTGTGCAAACCCTAAAGGAACTAATAGAGATGCAACAATTTTTTTTTTTAAAGAACATAAGATTTTACTTAAGTATTCCAGCATTACAATGTTCAAAGATGCACAACTAATTCCCTTGGGGTACACGAGGACATTACTACACTCACCCATAACAATGACAATAGATTAAACAATAATTAAACAGCTACATAAATCCATTTATTCTCATATCATCATTTAAAATATCCAATAACAATAACCATAATAATACCATATGCACAAAAGATAATAAATGAGATTATAAAGATATAAAGTGTTATATATTTCAAGAGATACTACACAACATAACCAACTATTACAAGTGATAGTTCTCGAATAAACACATGGCTTGAATATACATTACATGCATACAACTGTCAGAAAATACAACTCAATAACCACATATACAAATTACATCAAGGTCATCCCAACACACATGGGAGATGATACATCAATAAATAAATTACATCTAAAGTGAAAACATACATCTAGTACAAGGAACACTGGATCAACAACATTCGCCAAAAACCCTGCAATAAATGAAACAACTGCATCCAAAGGGAACCCCAACGGGGTGTGAAGCACGTTCCACCCAACCACCCCCGTTCTGGGAGTTAACAAGGAAGGATCCCCGACCAAGAATGTCTAACAGTAACATAGACTAACTCTAGAAAAGACAACAAAATGTCACTAACTATACCGAAAACAATCAACGATAATTCAGCAAAAGACATAACAATAGACCACTTTCAAAACATAACATTAAATCACTTAACAGATGATACAACAATAACCCATGAAAAAAACATCACCAATAAATCTCAAGACATAATATCAAAGACTACTTCTAGATGACTTCAATGAAAAATTACAAATGGAATGTTAGAGGAGAGTGTCATCGCATGGTTTCACATGGATTATGTAGACAACCTATCACAAGGTGTCACCTCCATCTCTACATGGATTATCCTGACAACCTAGCAAAGGTGCCACCTCCATCTATGGTTCTCCTGACAGCCTATCTCAAGGCACCGCTCCATAGGGTTACTCTGCAGAAATGCTAACCTTCAGAAGAAAGGTAACGAAGTAAACCACATCTCGTCCCTTTAGTCCGGTGATAGCACAAAGCGCATTTAGGCATCACAATTATCTTATTAGTGTTTAATGTAATGCCTCATTGTGAACCCTCAAAGGACAATTACATAAAATTAGACAATTTTATTTTTTTAAGTAAACATAACATACATTCAATACACATTAAGTCAAGACATGAATTTCATTTAAATGATTCACTAACACATACATCCCTTTGGGGTACATGAGCCACATGAGACTCGAGATCCACACAACAACAATAAAGAATAAAATCCAAAGATATAATCCATAACAAAATAAACATTAACAAATAGAATACATACATGATAAAGCAATGATAAGAACCCATCTGAGTGAATTCAACATATACATAATTAACTCAACACAATAATAACTGCCATGGCCAATAACCACATTGGGTTTAATATTACATTACAGTACAATGTTTAAGAAGTACAATGATACAAAAGTGTTTCCAAACCATGAACGGAAACTATACAACAAGAATCATGATACAGAAGAAGAGATGAATACAAAGCATCATAACTGGCTCCAAGACAAGTACAACTCTGGAGTCGCTGCAACCGCACCAATCCACACCTCTCGATCCTCGACTGGGGACCCAATGGGGTGCTTAGCACGTTCCACCCGACCATGTGAGTCTGAAGACCCACCCCCCGTGCTAGGAGCTGACAAGAAGATTCCTCAACCAAGAACATCCAAAACACGGAACCACAAGACTCAACATCATACAAAAGTATCATAAAACTCAAGGATTACAATGACACAATCAACAACATCCAAGAGTCAACATAATAACTTAAAGTCACAAATCCCATCACATAAATCAAAGCAATGACCAATATCAAGTAACCAAAGAATGATCATGAAACACTTCCAAAACAAACTGAATTAATAAATACAATTCCAAATTGCAATTAAACATCATAACACAGTTCCATGAGAATACAAGGTCGTAAATCAAATATAAATGAGATCATACAAGACCACAAAATATACTAAAGATGTATTAAAACAATAATCAATTTAAATCAATATAGCCAACAATCTAAACCAACTCCCATAACCTACTTCCAGAGGAACACAATAAAGTAAAACACATGGGCAACTAGGGGAGAGTGTCATCGCATAGTCCTACATGGGCTGTCTTGTGCTCTTCCTCCCAACTGGAGGCGCCGGTCCCATCTATGGCTGTCATGTGCTCTTCCTCCCAACTGGAGACGCCGGTCCATAGGGTGACTCGCTGCTCTGGGCTGGCATGGAGCCTCTCGTGAAGGCGAGTCCGACCTTCCATCCACGACCTTCTGTGCTGTTAGTTGCTGCGGCACCCTAATGAGATGGGGCATCATTTATTAATCTTGTAATGATGTCTTACTACCCAGCCTCCTAGAAAGTTGGTGTGGGTTTCATGACACTAGCTCATAGTGGGACATCGCATTGCCCTTCCATGGCGGCGGACGCTGGCCCCATGAGAACCCTCTCCCTAGAACCTAAAATAGGGTTTGTACCATCATAATTTGAACAAAGAATCACAATAGAGAAGCATGCGAGGCATTACCCATCTCGCTATAAATACATAATCAAAGTCTCAACAATTCCGTACAACCCTTTCAAAATCATGAAACCAACCACTTGCCACATCAAGGGCACAAAAAGAGAGAGAACATCAATTATCAACCATCTCAAGCCTCTGGAAGCCAAAAGAATGAAAAACCCACAACGAGGGTAAAGTGAAGCATCAAGCGTATTTCTCCAATAATTCCAACACAAGAATAAAATTTCACCAAATATGAGAGTAACTCAGAAAAACCATAAAAAGGGAAGGTTCATCAAGACCCATCCACAAATCAACAATGGTGTCACCTCAAATGGGAAAACAAAAAGAAAAAAACTCTTAATTGTGAAATCACTTAATAAAACCAATAGCCACCAACTAGGTATTCCATGGGAGACCTCAATTTTCTCCTCACAAGAACCCCCTTATAGTGGTACGTAAATCACCTTCACAAATTCAGCAACATGACAACAACAACAACAATAATCCATTTATATTCCCAAATAAAAAGAAAACCTACTCAACAACAAAACAATTACAATCTCAAGGTTCTAAATAATAATCTATGATTAGACACTCAAATTGTCATAAAGTGATCCACTAGCTAACAATCCAAAAGAAATAATTAAGAAGGAAAACTCAATTCAAGGAATAATTTATTTCATTGATTCAAGTTTATAACACTTCCATAATGAATGTCATACCTAAGTTAATACAAAATATGCAACTCACAACATAAAATTCTTCAACGATCTATTGCCCCGTACTCAAAATACTGATTAGCTAATGATTCAATTCACATTTTACTAGACTTTACCTAGATGAGGTATCACTTCATATTTCTATACCATGTCAGATACCATGAATTGTTTAGAAATGTTGGATATCATGTTTTGTCTTACAATCATTCAATTTATCCATACAAAACAATAAATTCAAATAATCTAAAAGCAATTAGACACAAATTCCAATCTACTCTACCCATGATATGTTTATTTATTTATCTAGCTACTTGACCACTTAATTTCCCCAAGTGACACGAATAACCCAAGTTTCCTATAATCCCAAACGCCCACAAGAAAGTTACAATGAAAACTCTTATAGGTCAATATTTTCAATTCCTTATCTAAAATACTCATCTACTAAAAGGGACCCCAATGTTATTTTCTCACATTTGACTATAGAGGAAATATGTCTCCCTTGATTATCTTCCAAACTATTATCAATTATTTCATGAGACAAGAATATGACCACTAATATTTTAGTTCGACACTTACTAAGAAATCATTTCACATAAATATGGAACCATATAAACTTATTTTGTAACACATAAATATAGGTATAAAAGTAAACAATTTATTAACTTGCGTTGATAGGTATTTATATTAATGGGTGCGGGTGAAGATACAAAACATTTGGATGGGTGCAAGTTAAAGAACATTATCTCGGTTAAGGTGATGATGAACATGGACGCATTTGCCTATGTATGAATATATATATACATAAATCTAATTTTTTTTTTTACATACAAAAAGTCAATCCTTAAATATACCCTTTCGACAAGCACACAAAATCCTCCTTCAAACGCACGGGCTAGCAGTCAAGTTAGAGATTGAGGTGAGGGGGATGTAAGATAACAAGGAGGTTGATGAAAGTAAATCAAATATCTTGAGATCCAAGGCGGGCCGAAAGTCTGCAGCGTCTAAAATAAGCGTAGCAAGGAAAACACAGTTAACGGTGGATGCTAAACATGCAAGCATGGACCAGGCATCTGGATCGTTTGACAGGAAGTCACAAAGAGACAGGTTAACAATGAAACCAAAGAGGTTATTAAATTTACTACACCTTTTCAAGTCTAAACGTTGCAACTGAGGAAGGTGTTCAATGGTATCAGGGAGGCTATATAATTTTGTACAACGCCTCAACTCTAAAAGCTGAAACCGTGACAGGTTGCCAAGTATATCAGAAAATGAATTTTATACGTTGCAGCTGAGATGGGTCGCCAATGGCTTCAGGGAGGTTATTTAAATTTGTACACTCTCCTAAGTATAAATGCTGCAGCGGTGATAGGTTGCCAACGGTATCAGGGAGATTATATAAATTTAGATTACCAGACTATGCGAAGGAGCTCATCTAAACACTGTATCCAATAACATCAATTTCTCTCAGCTTCGACTGAACGGAGGTAATTGGAAAAGGCTTGAAACATTGCGCAGACCAAGAGAATTAAATAATCTGCTCATTGGTCCTCAATTTCTTCACTTGAACAATCTTCTCATTGACGGCATCAAAGAAGACACACGAACCAAGCTTCCTCCAAGCTTGAGATGGTTATGGTTGCAAAAACGTGAGAAGCCATTTTCCTTCAGTTTTGACAGGTTGACAAGTATATAAGAAAGTGAATACAGGAATTTGGAAATATCGCCATCTACTTGCATTATTGCCAAATCTCAAGTGTTATCGCAAGACTTGAAGATAAAGAGAAAGGTGAGGTGCAAATTCGTGACTTACGAGAAGGAGAATTAATGTACAACTTTCTGTTTTGAACTAGGCGCATTCCTGTTTAGAGGCGAGTTTCCAGATACGCGCTTAAGATTGAAGTTTGGAAATTAATCTTCTCAGACATTATTTTATTTTCAAGTGCAGCAACTGTGATAGATTGTCAGAAGGATCAAGCAGGTTATTTAAATCTTTAAATTCCCTATCATGAGAAAGCGCTGCAGCTTAGACAGGTTGACAATGGATCAGGGTTATGCATATCATAGTCTTTCTAAACTGGCAAAGGAGTTATTCTATACCACTGGTGAAAATCCAGGAAGCATTCGAAAAGGAGTAATGAGGACTGGTTGAAAGGTGGGTAATTTGATTGCACATTGGAGATGGTTCAAGATTTATATGGTGGAGACCATTACAAGGTAATGTGCGCCCTTGCAGGTACCTAAGATCTCTTCATTCTACACTACAAACAAAAGAGAATAACTAAATATACACAGGACAATTCAAAGTTCAAGGTAATGAAAAGAAGGCTTCATGCTGATACGATAAAGGTAAACTATGTTTCCTAAACCTTTACAACTTTAAAAGTCCTCAACATTTAACATGCATGCTTCAATTGTAAATCCTCAATGCTCGATTGAACACTAATATAGAGTCACAAATTGGTTCCATAAAAGATCATAAATTTGCTAATGTTAACAACCGAGAGTTCATCATTGTTCAAGTGGAATAAGTAAGACATACCTGCGAAAACTCTTTTCATCCTAGACCAAGCTCCTTCCCTTCCCCATCCTTCATCCTCCAAGAGCTACGATACTCCTATGCTCGCAATAGTTGAAGTTGAAGACGCTGCCAATTCCCCCCTTGGTCTTGAAATCTTTGTTTATAATTCATTTCATGGTGTCTTTTCCACTCCATCGGAGAACCATTCGACTTCCATCACTTATTATGATTTCTTTGATGGTATCTTTTACACTCCCACTAGGAGACTATTGCACTTCCAATAGAATGCCAACCACTACGCTTATTTATCATTTTATAATTGACTCTCAAATAGATAAATATTTAATACTTTAATCCTTTCTAATATTTTCTCATTTTTTTAAATTTATTAATCGAATTTAATCATTAAATAATAATTACCTTTCCTCATCTAATCCAATCATTTTAAATAACTAACTCCAAAGATAATTAAATTAACGTTTATTATTGAAACAAATTCCTTATTTAATTCCAGTTAAAACAAGTAACCTTATACTTAATTTTTTTATTAAACAATTCCAACCATATTATTAGTTTTATCTCATAACCTTCAAATTAGATTAAATAATAAAATCACCACATCATCATCATGACATTACCAACAACTTACTTGACATCCATGACGACCGAAATGGAGGACACTACATTTAAATCCCACCCATGGTTAATTACTTAGGTTATCACTGATTAATCTAACTCTACATGGGTCACCCTGACAGCCTCTTTGTGCGCCGACCCCCACCTAGAGCCACTCTCTCTAAACCCTCAACACAAAATATCCAAATACAAAAGGATTGTATCACAAGCAAAACTGAACCAATCAAGTGGATCCTCTGCGAGGCATAACCATCTCGCCAAAATATATAAAACACATCCACAACACGGTACAATCCACATGCAAACTAACTCATAACGATGGCAAAACAAGTCAAAATCAATACAATGTCAATATTCCCACCTCTGGAAGTCCTAAACACAACTTAAGTTCCTATGAAAGGTAAAATAAATCTAGGGTTTCCCCCATGACATAAACCCAAATAAAAGAAATCCACAATTGAATTAAACAAATAGTCTCAAGAGTAAGTCATTTTCATAAAACAATGTTGCACAACTCATTTCAAACCTAGTAAATTTCACAAATAAAACAAATCAATTACTCAATACATTCAATTAATTAACACATAGTTTATCTCTAATTTACACAATTACATTGGCATAATACCAATTTATACAACTATTCCAACATTGCTACATGTGAATTTATATCATCTATCTATGTTCTCAACATAAACAATCATCACCATACAAATATATTTATATAAATATATATCTATATATTTATATATATACACAAATATACACACACACACACACACATATATATATATATAGATATATATACAATATATATATATATATAATAAACATACTGTAAAACTTTTATTAATATATATATATTCATAATTTTGAAAGAGGTTAAATATTTACAAATTCAAATGAGATTTAAAAAGACAGTTGCATTTTTATTTTTATTTATTTTTAAAAGAAAATGTATTAAATAATCAAAGGAAGAAAAGTCCCATGCCTGGTACTGCGCACCTCCCAAAGGGAGGCCACAGTCCCCATGAATGCATACAACAGTCAAGACTACTGTGCACAGTCTGTGGACTGTGCACAACACCCTGGTGGGTGGTACTACTGCGGCCATCCACACACCTTAATAAAATTTGATTGTTATATATATATATTTTTTTTAATTTTTAATTTTTAGTTTTATTTATTTTATTTTCATTTTCCCACATGGAAAATAAGAAACACATATAATATATATATATATATATATATATTTATAATTTCGTTTCAGTCAAAAAATAAATAGAGGATGGATTTTGAAATCAAATTTATTTTGATTGAATATTTCATTCTGTATACAATCTCGAAAATCTAAACAAAATATATATGTATTTATGAAGTTCTTTATAAAAAGAGCAATATATATATATGTATACCTGTGTATATATATATATATCTAAGATTCAAAAAAATGAATAATATAAATAAATAGATTTTTCAATAGATCCAGTATAAATCCGACATGTAAATTTAACCCTCAATCAAAAATGATTTTTATTTCAATAATAAATTTCACTACTAATTATATTGAAGAATTTCAAAAAGATTTACTAAAGTTTACTACAGAAGATTCGAGAGTTTTAATACAAACAGGTTTTCAATTCATAGAACTTCTTTCAATGAATTTCTTTTAAGCACAGTAAGCCAGATTTTGTTTATAAAACAATAAAATAATAATAAATAACAGAAGAAAACCTGGAGTCCTTCATTCGATGAAGAATCCCTTATGTAGCCTCCTTTCGATTTCCTTCTGCAACTCTCTTTTTGAATCTATCTATTCTTCAAACAATTATTTTACCCAGAAGCACAAACAAAGCTTTTTTTCTTTTTTTATTTTCTTTACAGAACAAAAACAACAGAGAAATCTTCTGTGTGAATCATTCTCTCAAAATAATAATAAATCAAAATAGATAAAGCTTTTCTGTTTTTCCTCAAAATCCTCTTCCCTTATTGGTCCTTTTTCCAGCTTTTAAAAGCTCAGACTTATCTACCATTTTTAATTAAAAATAAATTATTTACACAAGATATTATCCACACAAGATTTTCTAATTTAGTATTAATAAAAATATAATATTTAATTATCTTCATCAATATTCATTTAATTTAATTTCTTACACTTTAATTAATTAAATACTTTTTAATTTACAACATATTTAAATTTAACATTTAACTAATTTATAATTAATTAAAACAATAAGACAACTTTAATTAATCTTATAAAATAAGATTAATTAAATAAACAGGAACCATAAATAAAATGAATACTCAATAGTCAAACTACACAATAACAAGGACCAAAACTTCAGTCATGACAAAACAACTCATAACATAACAACGAACTTGGGACGGGGATGCTTCCAAATTAACTCCCTTTTTACAATATTTTACCCGTTGGGTTAATTTAATGCTCGCCCTGTCCTGCCGAAGTAGGTGGAATCGAGACTTATTCCTACAAATTCTGCATCCAAACAAACATCAAGTAGCACATGTATATATATATTATTGAAAATATTCTATCATGAGGAGGAATTGCAATGTAGTAGGGCACTCGTAAATGAGTGGTGCTACACTGTCCTCTCACCTAATCTATACTAACAATAACAATATGAATATGAAATAACATTCCTAAATTAATTGATCACATCATAACTAATTATTAAACCATTGCATTATAAAATAATACTGAATCAAATTAACATCACCATAGAATCATCACATCGACATATATAACATTAATGAAAAACCATTTCATAATAAAATAATCCAAACACCACATAAAGTATCATAAATCATAATAATAATGTCACACGCAACAATTAACTAAACTATGCATTTGCACAAACTAGGTCGGTGAATTAATCACCATCATAAATCAGTATCACACTAACATATAAAAGTAACAGATAGTAGTAAATAGTATCAACAACATGGGGGTATTATAACATATATATATATATATATATATATATATATATATATATATATATATATATATATATATATATATATATATATGTATATGTATATGTATATATAATTTTACATAAATTAGATAGTGTATATATATTAATGTATATATATGTTAATATATAGTGTATATATATATATATTGTATATATATATATCTATATATATATAATATGGGTAATTTTATTATGAAATTTAAATATATGATTTTAATATATATATGTATATATGTATATATGCACAAAAAGTGTATATATGTATATACATTTATATAAATATTTAAAGGATTTATTATGCTGAGATTTTGAATTAATGAGATAATTTTTACAAGTTTGCAATGATGTAGTTTAATTGTGAAAATTAGAGATAAACTATGTGTTAATTAATTAAATATTCCCGAGTAATTGATTTTTTTAATTGGAAATATTTATTGTGTATTGAAATGAGTTGTATAGCGTTGTGTTATGTAAATTTATTACTCTTGAGACTATTCATTAAGTCTATTGTGGGTTTTCTTTTATTCGGGTTTATGTCACGTGGGAGAAACCTTAGAGTTAGTTTACCCTGTTATAGGAATTTATGTTGTTGATTAGGAACTTCCAGAGGTAGGGATACTGATTTCATTGTTGATTTTTGCAATTCAATACTTGGCCTATCTTTGGACCACGGATGTGTTTCATATGTTTTGGCGAGATGGTTATGCCTCGCGGAGGATCCCTTTGATTGGTTCAGTATTTCTTGTTGGTTTGATCCTTTTGTGTTGGATATTTTATGTTTGATTGTTTAGAGAGAGTGGCTCTAAGTGGGGGTCAGTGTATAAAAGGGCCATCAGGGTAACCCACATAGAGTTATAGTAATTAGTGATAACCTAAGTAATTAATTATGGGTGGGGATTAAACATTAATAAGATAATTGTGATGCCTCATCCGCCTGTTAGTGCTATCACAGACTAAAGGGGACCGAGAAGGCCATGGTTGGAAAGATCGTTGCCTTGTCTTTACAAAAGGTTAACGATTCCGCATGAGTAACCCTATGGAGCGACACCTTGAGATAGGCTATTAGGAGAACCATAGATGGAGGCGACACCTTAAACTAGGTTGTCTAGATAATCCATGTATAGATGGAGGTAGCACCTTGTGATATGTTGTCTAGATAATCCATGTAAAGCCATGCGATGAAACTCTCCTCTAACATTCTATTTGTGTTGTTTTATTGGAGTCCTCTGCAATTAGTCTGTTGATATTATGACTTGAGACTTATTGATGATGTGTTTCATGACTTATTGTTGTGTTACTTGGAAAGTGATTTATTGTTAT
The DNA here is from genome assembly GCA_007258455.2 of Sequoia sempervirens. Lineage (NCBI taxonomy): Eukaryota > Viridiplantae > Streptophyta > Pinopsida > Cupressales > Cupressaceae > Sequoia > Sequoia sempervirens. The sequence continues at coordinate 8,590 of VDFB02098064.1, read as the reverse complement.
GTTTCGAAAGTGGTCTATTGTTATGTCTTTTGGTATTTTATCATTGTTTAGTTTCTATGTGGTCTTTTGATGTTGTTTTATCTTGTCTGGAGTTAGTCTTGTGTTACTGTCAGACGTGCTTGGCTGGGGATCCTTCCTTGTCTACTCCCAGCACGGGGGTGGTTGGGTGGAATGTGCTTCGCACCCCGTTGGGTTCCCTTTGGATGAAGTTGTATATTTCATTGTAGGGTTTTGGTAGATGTTGTTGATCCAGTGTTCCTATGTACCAGATGTATGCTTACATTTCAGATGTAATTTATTTATTGATGGATTGACCCCCACATATGTTGGGAAGATTATGATGTAATTTGTATATGTGTTTATTGAGATGTATTTTCAGATGGATGTATTGTACTATCACATCATGTGATTCATTTTAGTACTACCATATGTAAACATTGTTAAGTTGTGTTGTATCTATCAAAATTTATATACTTTATATCTTTATAATTTCATTTATTGTCATATGTATGTATGGTTTCATTTGGTATATTCACATCTTTCTTGATATCATGAATGAACATTTTAATCATGATGATTGGAATTACGTTATTGGTTATTTAATGTTTAATCTATTATCTTTGTTATGGGTTAGTTTTAGTAATGTCACCTCGTGTACCCCAAGGGAGTTAGTTGTGCAACTTAGAACATTGTTATGTTGGAATACTTAAGTACATTTATTATGTTCTTTTAAAAAAAAAATTGTTGCAGTTTTATTTGTTCCTTTAGGGTTTGTGTGGTGGGGCATTACAGAGGGAGAGGGGGTAGGAGGGTGAGACTTGAGAGAGAGAGGGAAAGAGGGAGGGAGTGGGAGAGAGATATGGGGTAGAGGTTTAAATGTAGAGGGTAGAGGGTTTAAGGGTTTAGAGTTTTAGGGTGGAGGGGAGAGAGATAGAGGGAGTGAGTGAGTGAGAGAAAGACCTAAGAGAGGGAGGGGAAGGACGGGAGAGACCAGAGAGAGTGGGAGAGACGGGAGAGAGAGAGATAGAGGAGAGAGGAAGGAGTGGTGGCCGGAAGGGGAAGTTATACATTTATGGCTTTTGTTTGTTTATTATTATCCCGCTTTATGGCGAGCGGGCAAGGATGACAAACACGCACCGGCTATATATATATATGATGGCGTATATATACGTGAGTGTATGGCCAGCTGCGCTGGTGACTGGCCTGGGCTGGGCCTACGTCATGCGGAGGACAGACAGAGATGAGCTTATTATTTAAGGTTAACCCAAAGAGGAGCAGCTGTGGGCAGGAAATACGACATATTATCCTTTATATATACATCCCATATATTTATATGCGATATGACCTGAGACATATATATATTTGGCAGATGGGCCTTTTAAATGGCCCAAAACCATGAGATTAAGGGTTAATGGATTGGGGTTTAGGGTTATGGGTAGTGATGGAACTTCAAAGTTTTGTTCTTTGTGTTCTATTTTATCCTGCCTTGTGTCTTTGGTCATCTATGGTGTTTGGGAAAAGCCTAAGGTTGGTGTTTTACCTTCATCTTCATGTAAAACCCTAGTGTTCATCTTACACCTTGGATGGGATCTATTTGGCCATTACTTTTTGGGAAGGCTTTAAAATGACTTAAGCCCCATTGCTCTGTCTAGGTTGGGCCCCCTTTTATTTTATTGTTTTATTTTCTTTGCCTGACTTTACTTTTCCTAAGTCTTTTGTTGGTCTCATGTTCCCTTGTTAAAATGACTTATGTCATTGTTTTTCATCGACCTAGTGATGTCCCCTTATTCCTTTAGGGTAGGGGGCCCAGTAGTCATGCAGGCTAACTTTCTCAGCATGTGGCAATTGACTAGAATATCGTAGAACCTTCATTTTTTTTTTAAATGTAGACTGGTCTCTTATTTATCTATAACTAAGGTTTGGAGACGCAACTCATCATGCATCTCACCACATTGGAAAATCTTTTGAGAAGTGTCTAAAATTTGACTTTTTAAAGGTTCAACCAAAACTTAATCATGGAACCCCCAATAGTTGAACCAAAAAAATATCATTTGTTGCTTGTAGACTATGATATTTTTATTTAAATTAAAATTAATATACAACCTAAGTGGACCAAATACTTATTGATAAACATAAATATTTGATATCTTTACCTTTTATATTCAACACATATGGACTAATAGTTGAACAAAAAAATCTATTTGTTGTTATAAAAACAATACATAATGATTTAAAATACAACTTATATTGAACAAAAGTGGACCAATAGTTGAACACTAATTTTTTTTGAAAATAATTTACATTTAATGGGAAAATACATGTTATTTATTGTGCTCACCTTTTATATTTATGATAGGACAAACAACTAATATAAAATTATCCAATGCTTGTACAATGCTACCCCAATTGTTGTACACATAAGAACAATATTTTTTCACTATGATAACAATACTTGTTTCAATGAGTGTCTTACTTTATTAAATGAGCATTTTATTTTTTAAATGATATACTTATAGTGGAGAGTTGTGATATTTTATTTGAAACAAAAAAATATTTATTTCACTTCTTCATGAATGTATTTATGTTTTATTCATATAACATTTAGAGGTTCTCATGTGTTCAAGTATGGGTCCATTTTTTATCAACATTTGGTTTTTTATTTATTTACATTTGGAATTTTTATTTACAATATATAGTATAAATATGTTGTAAGACTAGGTATTATCATCACAATTGAGTGCACCCTCTCCCCTAATAAATCTTTTTATTTTGCAGAGGGACAAGTTCGCATGGCCATAGATCAATCGTCATGTGATCTCAGTCATTCCCTGTCATCTTGCGATGACCCCATGAGTTGATCGCAATATCACAGTCGAGCACCATGTGTCTCATCCGGTGAAGCCGAAGGAATGATAAATACTTTGATGTGTCTTTAATACATTATGCCACAGGTTACTAAAATAGTTATAAGATGCACATGTTTTAAATCAACGAAGATGTTATAGTCTCAGTAGAAAGGTGCTCGATGGTTAATAACAAGGTTGGTGATTGTGTTGAACGAACAAGATTGTCGATGGTTGAGATCCACGGTTTCCCACCATCGTGTGATCAAAAGTTGCGAGTTCTTTATTGATTGCAATATCACAGGTGGGCACCACATGGATCTCCTTGGCAATGAGTAGTATGGTAGAAAATGATATATTTATTTTATTTTATTTATTAAATACTTACTAGCATATATATTATTTATTAATAATATATATAAAATATGCTGAGAGATATCCTTTCGATGCGTCTATTATACTATTATAAAATAGTTGCCTTGACAAAGATATCTCTTGGCGTATTTTGTATATATTAATAAATAATATATATATATATGCTAGTAGCATTTGCAGCACAACATGAAAGACAAGAATAGAATTACTTTTAGTTATAGAATTATAATCCTAATCCTTGTAATTTTTTAAATCCATAAAATATTTATTATCTATTTAGTTTTACTAATTATCTAATACAATTAAATTAAATTAAATTAAATATTCATTTTAAATTAATTAAAAAATTATTAATTAGAATTTTAGAATAAATTAACAAATAAGATCTATATAAAATCAACTTTTCTATTTTTTTTCTTTGTGTCCAAATCATTTCATTTTCTAAAATTATACTAAATTCTAGATATCATAATTAAACACAAAAATTTATTCTATTCTAATCCTAACCCTAGTTAAACCATAACCCTATTTGGACTCTAACCCTTACCCTAATTGAACACTAAATCTAATTGTAATTGACCACTAAGCATAATTGAATTCTACCCCTAACCCTAACCCTAACTCTAACTAAATCCTAAACCTAACTCTAATCAAACCCTAACCCAAACTTAATTTGATTCATAATCCCAACCCTAATCTGAAACCCTAATTAAATCCTTAAACCAACCTTTAATTAAGTATTAACCCTAATTGAACATTTATCAACGTAGTCCAAATCACCATAACCTCTAACTTTTGAATCCACATAGCTTTGAACCCCCTAATCCTAATCCCCAACACTCAATTCTTATCCTAATTGAACTCTTAACCCCAACACTAACCTTAACCTTTGACCCTATTTTGAATCCTTATTGAATTCATAACCTTAGTCTAAACCCCAACCTCATTCTCAACCCAACCCAAATTGGATTAATTCCAAACCCCTAAACCTAACCTGAAGTGAACACTAATCCTAATTGAATCCTGAATTTCATGGAGCCATGCTTTCCTAGATTTTCCCATTCATCATTATTTATCATTCAATTCCTAATAGAACTCCAAAAAATTTATACTTTTATAATGTTTTAATACACACCCACATATGGGTTGTATTAAGGGTTGCTGGGTTTAGGGTTAAGGGGAGAGAGATAGAGGGAGTGAGTGAGTGACCCATTTACATATTATTCTTTTATTCTTCGTCAATTAAATATTTAGTTACCCATTTACCATTAGCAGAAATGACCCAAGAATTTAATAAAATGGACTACTCATATAATACCTTGCATTATGGCACTCAATTCTCTGATATATTACTACTTATCAAATCCTTTGTAAATAATTGTAAACTTATGACTCCATTTAAGCATTTAATTGATTTTCTTGAATCAAAGCAAAAACATAGACACACAATTGAATAAATTCTCAAAAGAAGAATGCCAACATCATTAACATTTCATTCAAAACTCACTCAAATCCACATAAGGAGAGAAAATATATTAGGATTATACATTTATTCATGCTTATAAGTCATATCTGCATACAATTTAAGATAATTTGCATATATTCATCCAATTCTCAAAATAGGCTATCTATTCTATTCCTATCTTTCTACCCATATATTTAACTCAAAACCTAGCTAGAGCTTTCATCAGTTCTCTCCCTACAAATGAGCCTTGAATTCCCTTTTATATGAAAAGGGAGCAACAAGCTTTGGGCTCAAATGTAATTTCACCACAAATTTTCATTTGAACAAAAACTCCATTGCATTTGACTTTCATTTCAAAACTTCCCACATGTTGAATCTGCAAAACATAGTGCATGAACTGGGGAAAGCTAAAGTTGTAACTACCCACAAAAAAGGGAACACAAATTTTCATCAAAATCCCCTTGTTGCTATCCATGCAAAAAAACCAAGCAACCAAATTTCCACGAAGGCACACAATCAACACCAAAATGTGCCACACACACAAAACCAACACCACCAACAACAACAACATCATCAACACAAAATTTTACATCCCACACAAGAACTTCTGATTTACCCTCCACCCTACCCTTACCAACACTTAGACCCCGGTATACACGCCCGCTTCTATTTATTGCTAGAGGAGGAGAGGAAACCTCAGCCTCCTCTTCTTTCTTGTCCATACCCAATATGGTTCTAGTCCATCTGCTTGGGGATTTAACAACCAATGGCACCACATATATCACTTCCTCATCAGAGGACATATATCTTTCTAGCCATATATTCAACTCAAAACCTAGCTAGAGCTTTCATTAGTTCTCTCTCTACAAATGAGCCTTGAATTCCCTTTTATATGAAAAGGGAGCAACAAGCTTCAGGCTCAAATGTAATTTCACCACAAATTTTCAGTTGAATGAAATCTCCATTGCATTTGACTTTCATTTCAAAAATTCCCACATGTTGAATCTGCAAAACATAGTGCATGAACTGGGGAAAGCTAAAGTTGTAACTACCATCAGAAAAGGGAACACAAATTGTCACCAAAATCTCCTTTGTCGCTATCCACACAAAAAAAATTAGGAAACCAAATTTCCATGAAGGCATACAATTGACATCAAAATGTGCCACACATGCAGAACCAACACCACCACCAACAACAACATCATCAACACAAAATTTTACATCCCACACAACTACTTATTTACTCGCTACCCTACCCTTACCAACACTTAGACCCCGATATACATGCCCGCTTCTAGTTGTTTCCCAATATGGTAGACCCTCAGCCTCCTCTTGTTTCTTGTCATTACCTAATATGGTTCTAGTCCATCTACTTGGGGTTTTAACAACTAATGGCACCACCGATATCACTTCCTCATCAGAGGGAAGACCATGATTGAAGTGAGGTAACTACTAACAATAGTCAGAGTTGGTCTCGGTTACATCATCAAAAGTGTTGCTCGTAAGGTCAATGGGTGAGTGTTGGCATCCAAAGGATCCATGCCCATACCTTATTTTCCTACCGACACTAGTAATAGAGCACACCGATTGCTTGCCTTTGTCATCTACCAATTGAGTAGCAATGTCCTGGAATTGCAACCTTCTATTGCATCTAGTGGGCTCAAGCCCAGGCTTGTGAACCAAAGCACCTTCCTAAATAGCAGGACTGAGATTTTGTGAGCTCAAATGAACATACCTCCTTACTGACTTCCTCATTTTCTCTTGTCAGACAAGCACTCAAACTTGATTCGACTCAACCCACAAAGTTCTCTAACTGCTACAAGAATGACACTATTAGCAGTTAATTCCTCTTGTATTTATTTTGTGAGGTAATGGAAACCTTCATCAATGCTTAGTAAAAATGCATGTGCAAACATGGCAATTTGGCGGCATATGTACTATCACCATTTAACTTGAACTGCATGAGAATCCACAGATCACCCTTCATTATTTCCAGCAACAACATCTTCACTTAGATTGAGTTCGACATGACTACACAAGCAAGGAATAATTCATTAATGCTTCACCAGTTGTACGAGAAAACGACCACCATGTGCCATTTTCCAACTTTGAATACTGCCCGTTGATCTCCTCGAGAGTTGGCAGATCAAATATTTTATCTCGGGCTAACTCGGTTTGACATCCAACAAAGCATCATTCACCTTCCTCATGACCAATAACATTAATCCATCTCAGAAACCAACTACCATGTTGGTAGAGCCTATTCACTTTGCAAACTAAATAGCTGGAGCTACGCATCACAATCTCGTTGACCACACGGCTTTTAGCCAACCTTCATTTTCCTCTTGCGAGCTAGTAGGGAACAACATATATTTATATTATCTTTTGATCTTGGTTGTTGATCTAAAACCATGGGTTATGAGCTCAATAGTGGAGATTGGGCCCCGCATTCCATACAGGACACACATCTGCCTTTTGCTGACCTCATGCCAAATAATAGGGCGACACCTTAGGTCTACAAGTTGGCGGGGTATGATCGAGATCTTCTCCCATATCTTTGAATCTGAAAAACGTACACATTGCACTATTAGTATTTAATGAAAGGCTTTGGCTAAGCCATCGGCGATATGACCACTGGGGTTAATGGCTTAGGCTTTCATCACCAGATTAAAATTAAAACCCAACTTTGATTTTAATATTTTATTTCCTCTGCGGGGTTTTATTTCCTAAGTCTCGGTTGGCCCTGTGTTTCATCTTTTAAAAAACAACTTATGTCGTTGTTTACCATTGGCCTAGTGATGTCCCCTCGTCCTTTTCAATGAATGTTTTATTTTGTAGAAGGGACCGAATTCACGCTACCCTTATGTTTACTTTACGCTTGGGTTGGGATCTTTTTCGCTGTTACCTTTTTGAAGGGTTTTAAAATGACTTGTCTTATCGGCTCGTCTAGGCCAGGCCCCTTTGTTTTAATTTTATCTCCTCCACTAGGTTTTATTTTTCCCTAAGTCTTGGATAACCCTGTGCTTCATCATTTTTAAAACAACTTATGTTGTTATTTGTTGTCCACCTAGTAATGCCCACTTCTCCATTTAATGAATGTTTTATTTTGCAAGGGTTGATTTAGTGTTGTCGTTGATCTATTTCCTACAAATATCAATGGTGCCCACCATCCGTGATCTAGAACTGAAGGATCACGAAATCATGGGAGGGTGCCACGTGTCCTATCTGGGGGATCAAATTTGCGTTATCACTGACCAACTACCATTCGATCTGAGTTTTTCCCTGCCATCCCGCGATGGTGCTTGGGTTGATCAGTAAATCATAGGTGGGGGCCACATGTCTCATCCAATGAAGCCTAAAGAGTAAAGAAAACACTAGCTGACTTTAAAAGTATTAAGGGGAGGATTACTAAAGTGTTCTCAAGACACACATGTTCTAAATCGACAGATATGTTATAATCTCACTAGAAAAGCTGCTCAAAGGTTAATGACATGGCTGGAAATTGTGTTAAAGGAATGAGATCATTGATGCTCAAGATCAATGGTTGCCTCCCATTGCACAATAAAACATTTCAGGATTGCGATATCACGGGAAACCGTCACGTGGACTTCCTTCATAGTGTATGGTAAGGTGGGCCCCTTATCACTGTGTTGGAAATTATGTCAGCTTGTTTTGAAGGTGGTCGTCGATGATTTGATCAAGCTAAAGAATCGATGGCATGAATTTAAATCCACATAAAATATGGTTGGAGTTGTTCGTGCAGTGCGAAATTGAGCTTTAATGGTAGATCAGACACTTGCTAGCATGATTTGATCGACAATAAAATCAATTTTCCTACTTGGTCTATATCACAAAGCATTCAACTATTTTGTGGAGCAGTTTCAAAGCCGAAGGTAGAATTGCAAGT
>VDFB02098063.1:0-24398 GCA_007258455.2 Sequoia sempervirens | reverse complement strand
GTTGATATCTCTAGACTGAATCTTGATCATCCATTGTTGCCACATCACTTGATGCCTTGGTGAAATCTATAAATAGAGGCTCATTTATAGCTTTTCATATAGAGAGCATAGCATAAATTTACTCTACATAAATACTTTCAACATTAATGAGCTTAGCATTTGCATTCTAGCTTAGAATTTAGCATTTGATTTCAAGTAGTGTTATAATGGCAATTTCATTTCTAGGAACTTAATTCTTGCATTATCATTACAACATTTCCATAGTATATCCATTAGTTTAGCATTTTATCATTTTGTCACTTAGCATCATTCTGTATACAACATCATATCATTTATTATATCATCCATCCAATTCATCAAGCATGTAGATGTAGGCATAGTTTCCTACATTTTAGTTTAATGGCTTCTCGTTTCTTAGGAATCATACTAGTAGTTTAGTGCATACGTAAAATATAAGAGCACTAATACTGGATCCTTAAGAATAGAGGATGATGGAATGAATTTGAGGAATTTCTTTATCAGTTGTATTGTTAAATTTTATTTCCTTAATATAACATGTTGCATCAATTGTGTGTTTAGTGCTTACTTGTTTTTTTTACACATTTTCACACTATACATTTTGGTGCCCACCGTGGGGTTGTACCCCTATTATTTTAACATTTTTTTAAAAGTGTGCTTGCTGGTTTGGACGTGAATTCTTCTAGTGCAACCACAAATTCTTTTGGCACACTCGAAACATTTTTCGGCACATACACTAACTATTACAATGCAACTACGAGTTCTTTCGGTGCATCCAAGCCATTCATCGGTGCATCAGGGGGTTTCTATAGCGTATTCATTACTTTCTACAGTGCATTCATTAATTTTCGTAGATCATCTAATTATTTTCTATAGTGCATTCGTTGCATTCTCAAGCACATCTACCTTTTTAGTGAATTGAATTACTGTAATGGTGCATTTAATTTTCATTGCAAAATTTTCCAGATTCTGAAAATTGATGAATGTTTTTCTGCTGTGCAGGTTTCATAAACATTGTCAGAGACTCTACTGAAACACTTGAATGCTGACAAAGAACATTTATTGAAAACTACTAATAAATTTGGTGTAGGGGCTGGAGTTGATTGATTTCCTTTTGGTTAATTTAGGAATCTAGATTAATTAGGAGGGAAAAAACACCATGTTTTTTGTGCTTGATGAATGGTAGGCATATAATCTCCCCTTAACTAGGTGACCAAAAAGCCAAAACCATTTATTTTTATTTTGTTTTATCCTTAGAGGGCATGCCTTGTGGGAAAATTAATCACCCAAGGGAACGACCAAACCGGGAACACGCTAAACCCAAGCGACTTCCACCCGGTATATAAGTGTGGGTACTTGAGGAAAGTTTAAGTATCATGAGAATTGTTTTGAAAAGAAGGGAAACAATGGTCTCTTGCCATATGGATGATCCCCCACAAATAGAATTCCTATACTAGAACCTTTTTGTGATAGTAGGCCAAAATCATTTTCTCTTTATTGGCGTAGAAGGTCTAACCTTTGAAGTCGTCCTACATTTTTGTAGCTTTTAGTAGAGATGAGAAGTATGCCATGGGAGATTCATGGGTACTGAAGCTTGGCTGACTCGAGAAGTGAGTACCATGGAGGGGAGCCAGTGTGGTCAAGCTTCTAATCATCCGCTAAAAGTAGGCACAACTGGAGTAAAATCCAAGTGGGCATCTAGAAAATATTGTCCTTCACAGCCTTAAGATTGTACATTTTTGATGTGTTTTACCAATGTTTTTTTGAATAAATTTCAAACAAAAAATGACACACTGGAAGTGAAAACCTTGATTCAGAAAACATCCTCTAAAACAAATAATTCTCTGACTAGAAAATTAGAAAAAATCAAACAAACTTGCAAGAAACTATGAGATTTTCCCAATTCAGTGCATCCACTACTTATTCTAGTTCTTTTACACCATTCTCTGGAACATCCATCTGTTGTTATAGTGCATAAACTATATCTTCCAGCACATCCATTGCATTTTGTAACACATTCACCCATTACTATAGCGCATATACCCCATACTTTAGCACATTCAAGCTATTATGTAACACATTCAACCAATCCTGTAGCGCATTCAATCTATTTTGTAGTGCATCCAACCAATCCTATGGCACATCCAAGCCATTTTACAGTGCATCCAAACAATTCTATAGTGCATCTACCTTTCAGCGCATACATTGACTGTTACATCGCATCCACCAGATTTATAACTAGAAAGCTAAATTTGACCCCCTATCTGACATTTTAAACATATATTTAGGGATCTTTTGCATAGAGAGTTCATTTTGTATCCCAACATTCCTTTAAACTTGGAAAAATTAGCATTTACAAGTGAAATCCTTTACCTAAACTTTGATCAAACATCTAAAAGTGCCCAATCATCAAAGCTAAATTTGATCAAGTTGAGTTTCACCATCAGGATTTGTCATCCTTCATCCAGAAACAACACACTTTACATAAAATTTCATAACCTTATCCCCATCAAATAGAATTCATCATTCTATTCGACCTAGGTATCCCTTTGGCACTCCTAAACAACGATCAAAATTTAGCAAACCTTCATTATTTGCATGCCCATTTTAACAAGATCCCAAAACAAAAAACTTAAGGATAAAGAACTTGAACCTCAAAACACCACGGGTGAACTAGAAGAAAAAACTTTGCACAAAATCCTTCAAAATGAAATAGAAGAAATAATAGAGGAGGAAATAGAACAAGCAAACCAAGATCCCAAATTTCACAAATTCCTAGAGAGGATCTTTGAAAAGGATGGAGAAAAATATCTTCCAATGTTAGCAAACCAAGGGGTTAAATTAGCAAGTGATTTTAATGTCAAAAAATTGAAAGAAACACAAACACCAAAGAAAATTAAAATTGAAACACTAAATGCAGATCAATTGGCTTCCCTAACACATCAAATGAAGAACCTTCAAATACAATTACAAGACATGCAAAGAGGGACTACCAAAAGATAATTGCTACAAGATATTTGTCCCTACCCTTTTGATAGGAATTTGAACATGATACCATTCCCACTAAACTGTGACCTCCCAAAATACAACAAATACAATGGAAAATTTGACCCCATAGACAATGTGAGGGAATTCTGAACCATGAGTCTTGAGTTTTCTCATGAATACACCTACTTGATGAGACTTTTCCCTTGCAGCTTGGAAGGCCATTGTATGGAATGGTTTTCGAAACTACAGCTAGACATAAGATCCTTTGAAGAACATGTCAACAAATTTATCACTGAATATTCATATAACATTTTACATGAGATAACCATGAAGGATCTTTGCAATACCAAACAAAAACAAGGAGAATCCTTATATTCTTACAATGATGGAGAAGGCTATTTGCTCGATACACTCGTCCTATACCTAAACAAGAAAAGATGGAAATTTTTATTGGAAACCTCAATAATGAAATGAGCTATAGGCTACAATTACAATGTCCCCCTAGCTTCGAGAAGATGATAAAAAATGGTGTCAAAATTGAAGAATATTTAGTCAAAAGAGGGGTATTGAAAATTCACAATGAAGGATCAAATAATGCTAGCTCTTCCAATCATGATAACAACAATGATAAATCCAAATTTTGGACAAGAAACAAGAATACCAATTATGGTGCCGCCGAAACACATAATGCCAAACCGGTCTTTAATCTATCAGGAACCACAACCAAGACTAATAAAAACACTAATCAAGGCACTAATAAAAATGTTAACCAACACAACAATCAAAAAATTCATAATCAAATTCATACCACATCTAAACCTCCACCCTATCAAACACAATCAAACCATAGAAAATTCACACCTTTGGGTTAATCACACAAATTTGCATTGAGAGAACTTCTTGCAAATAACCTTATAACACTACCTGACACCCGAGGCTTTGAACCAAAAGTAAAATTGTCATGGTGGAATGATGCTTATTATTGTGAATTTCATTGATTCAAAGGTCATCAAAAAAATAGCTGCATACAATTGAAACACACGATACAAGACTTAATATATGACAAAGTCATATGAATAGAAGGACCCCAAACAAATGATGATCACAGAGCATTCAAAAATACCTTACTGAACTATGAAAAAGGGGAGTCCTCTACAACAAACAACAAAGGGAAGAATGTAACTATGTTCATGATACTGTCATCCTTCATATCTCAACAGTGGAACATCAAATAAATAACATTGAAACCAATGAAAACCAAGACATTATTGCAACCAACAATCCAAGCAATGACATTCCAATTGAACATAAACAAGACATCATTGCAGTTTAAAATTAGATTAATGACATCAAACAAGACATGGCTGCAATTGATACTCAAATCAATGTCATTAAAACCAATGAGAAACAAGACAACATGCCAGTAAATGTGACCACGAGAGCACAGGCCAAATATGTACTAAAAGGAAGTTCGTCTAAAACACCTGCTACCTCGTCCAATCAATATAACATAGTAGAACAATTAAAAAAGATCCCTACACAAATATCTATATTGGAACTGCTCAATATTTCACCTGCCCACAAAGAGATTTTGGAAAAAGCCCTAGTGGACACAACAATACCAACTGATTTGGAAGTTTGTAAATTTGAGGCCATGGTGGGATATTTGATTGCACCTCATTTCTTATCTTTTTTAGAAAATGATGACACATCTATTTCCCATCCCCACAATGCCTCTCTCCATTTTGAAGCGATAATTCATAAACATCATGTCAAATGTGTTTGAATAGATGGAGGAGCTGACCTGAATATATGTATTTTAAAGCTTGTTCGTCACCTAGGATTTTTTGAAAATGCAATAGATTCAAAGAAAAAGATTACAATAAAAGCATATGATGATGAGGAAAGATCTCCATAGGGATTGATTGTCTTACCCATTCAAGTAGGAGTGATTCAGAAAGATGTAATCTTCCAAGTCTTGGACAAGGATTTGACCTACAACATACTATTGGGTCGCCCATGGATCCATGAAATGCAAGCGGTCCTATCAACATACCACCAATGTTTGAAATTTCCTTGTGGTGGCCAGGAAATAACTATCTCGGCTAATTATAATAGTCCTAAGTATTGCAACACCCTTAAATCAGTCCAAGATGTCTTTGTGCCTCATAACAGAGAACCTTCCACTTCCATCTCTACCAATAATCAAAGCCAGTCAAGTTCCTTGTCAAAACCCTTGGTCACTTCCCCAAATCATTAAGGTCAATCCAGTTCCATGTCTAAACAGTCTGAGAAAAAGGAAGAAGTTTCTCCTTCTACATCCTCAAATCATGAAACCCAATTAAATTCCTTATCCAAAAAAATTGAGAAAAAAGTCCAAGTCAAAGATAAAGGTGTGGGTGAATATATTATTGAACAATCTCTATCCCTTTCATAGCTGTCCTCCCTAAAGTCATATAGGAAACCCTCAACATCAATGGAATAGTCATCACAACCAGTTACACTCTTTGATGGTCGATTTGTAAAAGTAGACACCATAGTTGATGAAGCTGAAGATAATTAAGGATGTTCTAAACTGGATTTCTAAGGACAAAGAAGAGTTCCAAGCAGCTACTGCAAATGTACAAACAATACAATATGGAAAAGGGTTCATAATATTAGAAAATATGGGATATGAGGGAAAAGGCCCTATAGGAAAAATAAAAGAAGGAATTGTGGAACCAATTCAACCCCTCTTAATCAGTACAAAAGACAAGACTAGGTTGGGTTATAAAGAGGAGACAAAAGAAGAGATAACTCAGAGGGTGGTTGAGAGAATATTGCAACTACAAGCTAGTGATGTTCATGAAACTAATTCAAATGAATATGAGTGGGATTCACTATCCGAAGAGTCTTTTCATGACAAGGACATTGATGTGGTACATAAGTATTCACCCCTACTCGAGGAGGGACAAGGTTCAAGTTCTAGACTGCTTAAAATAGGATCACAACATATTGATGAATCCAATGAAGATGATCAGACTTGGAGTGAAATGGATAATTTAGAGGAAAGTTACCTTATAGACCTCAAATTTTCTATTGGACAAATCAAAGACATCACCATTAGGACTCTTACTATCTCTGACCTTAACCAGTCTAATGATTCTTTACCCCTAGTACATCCCAAACTCATAGATTGGGACCAAACTAAGCCATTAGATATCCCCATCTTTTCAAATGATGATGCCCTTGTCAACTTCCTCTATTTCAAAAATCTTGAAACAAATTCCACCATTTAATGTCCTAACAAAGCTTCCAAATAGGGGAGTGTCAAATATTTTAGCTGCAAAATGAATAATACAAGAAATAGATCTGATGGTGAAAACCATTCAATGAAAGTATCAGATCTAGAAAAAGTAAAAATAAAGAGCGCATCCAATGGTGAAAACCTCTCTGAGGCATCGAAGGATGGAAGATTTGACACCCTCCCAGAATAGTTTTAGGAAAGATCAAAAGTATTGATTGAGCCCACATAGTCTGTCAATATCGACAATGCAGAAACAATGAAGACTATCCATCTAGCGACATCTTTGACAAACCAAGAAAAACCAATCTTCCTCAAATTCTTCACAGAGAAACAAAAAAAAAATTCTTGGTCATATGCTGAAATTCTAGGGATTGACCCAGATCTTATCATGCACCACCTATCCTTACCACCAGGTGTAAAACTAGTCAAGCAGAAGCTAAAGAAAATGCATCTGCATATTTCCCTATTGGTAAAAGCAGAGCTGAAGAAGTTATTGGATGCAGGATTCATTAGACCCATTGATTATGCCGAGTGGATCTCTAACATTGTGCCAATTTCAAAGCCTAACAACAACATCCACATTTGCATAGATTTTTGAGATCTTAATAAGGCTTTCCCTAAAGATGATTTTCCTCTACCTAACATAGACATCATAGTAGACTTAACAATAGGACATGGCATGTTGTCACTTATGGACGATTTTTCCTATTATAATAAAATCAAGATAGCTCCGTAGGATCAAGATAAGAAAACCTTCACATGTCTGTGGGGAACATTCTATTGGAACTTTATGCCATTCAGATTGAAGAATGCAGGAGCTACTTATTAGCACACCATGATGACAATTTTTCATGATATGATGCATACTTTCATGGAAGACTATGTGGACAATCTATTGGCCATATCATACACCAGAGAAGGACACTTAGATATCTTAGACAAAATCTTCACTGGACTGGAGAAGTTCAATGTACGATTGAATCCAAACAAATGTGTGTTTGGGGTGACTTCAGCCAAACTCTTGGGATATATAGTTTCAGAAAAAGGCATTGAGGTAGACCTAAAAAAAGTTAAATCTATCATGGAGATGCCACCACCCAAAAATATCAGCTAGCTATGATCTCTGCAAGGAAGATTCCAATCAATCTGAAGATTTATTTCACAATTGGTAGACAAGACCTATCCTTTCACTCACTTGCTACACAAAAATGTTTCTTTTTGATGGGACGAGAAATGTGAAGAGGCCTTCAACCAATTAAAACAATATAAAATGAGTCCACCTATCTTAATACCACCAATAGAAGGAAATCCACTCTTATTATACATTGCCACAACTGAGATTTCATTGGGATTCTTGTTAGTACAAGAGGATTCAGTAGGAAGAGAAAAAGAAATTTATTACATCAGCAAGATGCTAAATGGCTATGAAATCAATTATATATCCATTGAAAAGGCTTGTTTGGTAATAGTGTTTTCTAGCCAACAATTATGACACTACATGCTAACTCATACCATCAAGTTAATAGCCAAAATAGATTCACTAAAATACCTCCTCAACAAAGCTAATCTAACTGGAAGACTGGCCAAGTGGGTTATGATACTAAGTGAATTTGACATCCAATATGTGGATAGGAAAGCAATAAAATGACAAGCAATAATAGACTAGTTGGTTGAAGCACCCCTACTAGATGATCATCCTCTACACATTGAGTTTCCAGACACTGATGTTCTTAACTTGACTACACAACAATGGACATTATACTTTGATGGATCACACACACAACATGGACCAGGGGCCAGAATCCTATTAGTCACTCCACAAGGACATACCATTCTGAAATCATACAGATTGATGTTCCCTTGCACCAACAACATGGTGGAGTATGAAGCATTAATCATTGGAATTAAAATAGCTGTAGAATGGAAAATCCCAAAATTGGAAGTCTACAAAGACTCTCAATTGGTCATTAATCAGGTCAATGATAATTGTCAAACAAAGGATGAAAAATTGATGCCCTATAAAAGAATGATTAATGATTTTAAGAAATACTTTATCAATATCAAATTTGAGCAGATTTCCAGAGTAAATAACAAATTTGTCGATGCCATGGCCACCATTGCTTTTTTATTACAAATTCTAGAGAAAAGAAGCCATTATGAGTTCATGATGGAACAAATGTTTACCCCTTCTTATGATGATATCGAGTCCCAAGTTATATGTCACCTGGTTGATGTCGATACCTCAACCTATGGTAAAATTTATACCTACCTAAAAGATAACACCCTTCCACCTGACTTGTCCTGAAACCAAAACTGAAACTTCATTTTCCAAGCCGCCCAACATACTCTTATTGTGGATGTACTTTAACAGCGAGGTCTTGAAAAAACTCTTCTCTGATTTCTAGAACGTGATGAGTCTGAAATGACTTTACGAGAAGTTCATGAGGGTATTTGTGGAACTCATTCAAGTGGTTTAACCTTAGCCAAGAAACTCCTCCATTTAGGGTATTACTGGCTAAACATGGAGGAGTTTTTTCACTTTGTTAAGAAATGCCAAAAGTGTTAGATTCATGGAAACGTCATCCATGCACCAGCACAAGAGCTTCAACCATTCACATCAACATGGCCCTTTTGTCAGTGGGGATTGGATCTTGTAGGTAAAATTCATCCACCTTCATCAAATGGAAACAAGGTTATCATCACAACCACAAAATACTTCACAAAGTGGATTGAATTTTTTCCTCTAATCACCATCACAGGAAAGAAAATTTCATCCTTCATCCTTAATTACATCATCTATCAGTACGCCATCCCTCAATCCATTGTCACTGACAATGGAAGACCATTCAAAAATCAAGACATGTAAGAATTGTGTGAGAAGTTCAATATCCAACATCGATTCTCTACACCATATTATCCTCAAGGAAATGGTCAAGCAAAGGCCTCCAACAAAACTATTTTGAAAATCTTGAAGAAAATGGTCAATGATGCTGGATGTGATTGGTACATCCAATTAGACCCTGCTCTGTGGGCATACTGAACTAGTACCCGTACACCAACAGGAGCCACACCATATGCTCTTGTATATGGATATGAGGCCATTGTACCTATTGAGGTTGAATTACCATCACTCTGTGTGTCATTGAAGGGTATTATCTCTGATGAGGACTATCAGGTATCTACATTGCAAGAATTGGAATTATTAGATGAACGACTTCAACATGTAGTGAACCACCTGAAAGCCTACTAGAAATGAATGTCCAGAAGCTATAATCATAAGGTCAAACCTAGAATATTTCAAGTTGGTGACTTGGTATTGAAGGAGAATCCACACAATCAGCAGGATAGGGAGAAGAAAGGAAATTTTAAACCAAATTGGTTGGGTCCCTTTTTCATTGTATCAGTCTATGGATCAAGAGCATACCAACTATCCACACTGGAAGGAGACCTATTTGAGGAACCTATGAACAACCTCCATCTCAAGAAATTCTACACATGATTCATCTGATGCATCACAAAAGTCTTGAAGAAATCCAAAAAAATTAGAAAAAATCCTGAAGAAATCCAAAAACAAAAATCAGAAAAATACCTGAAGAAATCCAAAAAATTAGAAAAAGTCAAAGAAATCCAAAAAAATCTGAAAATGTCTTGAAAAAATGGTCACCCTAAAGAAAACTTGGCAAACAAGCATCTTGGTGACAACAAAAGAAACATTAAAAAATGAAAAATACAAAAAAAGGTCCAAAAGATCAAAATAAAAAAATCATAAAATCTGAAAAAAGTGCAATAAAAGCAAGTAGTGAAAACCTGGCAATAGGCGCTATTTGTGATGGACCGAATTCTTCCTCTATTGGAACATGTGTCAACCATTGGATCCATGCTATCACTATCCATGTCTATCATTTGAGGCTCATGTACATATTCGGGCGTTGCGGTCGTGTCTCACCTTGGCTTGGTGATCATTGTACATATCCATAATAAATTGGTTTGTTTCCACTAGGGGAAAAATCCTGAACTCACTAGGGGAAATCTATCTTTGAGCTTAAAACGATAGAAAAACAACAGTATGACAACATGATAAAAACACAATGATCAAGCAAGTTGCAACGTTGAACATCAATCATAATCACAAAACCAACCATCTGAACCAACAACAACAAGATCAATCAAAACAAATTTCATTGGATGGTCATCTCCTAAATCAAGGTTTTATCACTTTGGCATGAATGTTTAAATTATTTGCATCATGATTGTTGTTATCATTTCTCTGGAGCAATTCAAGGATGTCAAGAACTAGAGAAGCTATGATCGAGAATGATATTTTTCTTTGTTTGATGTTTGTGAGTTGATCATTATTACTGTGTGAATCATCATGGGACGTGCTCTACAAAGTATCACTGATGACATTCCATATTCACATAGGAAAATGATTAACTTTTGTCTGTTTATGCAAGAAATACTCAGGTCATCTCAGTCTAATTATACCTAGATGCTTGTGTTAACTTGCACTATCAAACATCATGAAAGAAGTACTTAGGTCATCATGGTCTAATTATACCATTGATGTTTGTACTTACTTTCAACATCTCAAAAGCTCAATGATGATACCAAGCACAATAAATTGATTACTGGGATGACAACATTGCATTATTAGGTTTGCATGTTTAGGTTGCATTCATACTATGTGTTGCATCTGTATTTATAAATTTTTCCAAGGTTGGTACAATTTTACGAGTGATGTTATCTCTATCATTAACGGATTGAGTAAATTTGACATTAACAAAAAGACCATTTACATCTAGATGCATAGGCATTAGGATGTCATTAAAGCATTACCATATCATTTTTTTTATGCATCCATCTAGTCATTTAGTCACATATTTGCATCATGAAAATCCAAAAAAACAAAGCATTACCATATCATTTTCTATGCATTCATTTTCCATTAGGTCATATAAGTGCATCATAAGAAAATCCAAAAAAGAGCATTTATCATATCATTTCCATCCATCTACACATTTACTAATACATTTGCATTACAAAAATCCAAAAAGAAACATTGTCATAATCCATTTCATACATGTGTTCATACATTTGTATCAGAAAAATACAAAAATATAGCTTGTACAATGCATCTCATACATCATAATAAAGTATCATCCATGGGAACACATAGAATTATGCATCATCATTCAATAATTCCCTCCATCCATTTATGCATAACCATAATCATATATTGAATCATACATTTGCATAAGAAAAGTACAAAAACATAGCATCCATCACATTTCATTCACATAATAAGATTCATCACATATGGCATATAGACATCATTCATAAAGCATCATAGAATCATAATGCATGTTGCATCCATAATCTATCATATCATCATCATATAAAACATCACATAGCATACATAATAAAAACTAAATGTATCCATTATGATCAACACACATAAGCATATAGATCAACCATCATCATCGTTGCATATATAGCTCAAAATAATGTCAAGTGTACAGGGATATCCAAATATGAAGAGATACATCATCAAAAATGGAAATGAATCATCAGTATCAGTGTATACGTGCCCAAATACAACAAACATCATGTGTTAGAGCTATGTAGTGCTCCCCCTAGATGGTGTTGGCATCTCTGGACCTGTGCCTCCTCCACCTGACGGACCTGCACAAGGATCTCAAGGATCTCTCCGAGAAGTGGGCATGTCACCTTTGCTTGTGATGCAGTTAGGACCTACCTGATCGGGACTATGTGTAACTCTCCCGCCGCTCTGGAGGAACTACATCATGATATCTCACTCTGTAATACTCTGCCTCCTGCACGGTACATCGTATCTCTCTAAAATAGTCTGTTGAACCTGTGGCCTCTACGGGTCTCTGTAGTCTCTCAGAAATTACCTATGCCTAACCCACGCACTATCTCAAAGTGTCCTCTATAGTCAATGTAGCAATCTTCCCCTACATACTTATGCGACCAGGTTTGGACCCCCTCACATAGAGTTGAGCACAGTAATGCAGTGAACTGTTATCTCCTGTAGCATCCCTCTCGACCATCGATTATGCAGATCTATCCTGCATTGCTGTAGAGAGCCATGCTTGTGTCTATGCGCACATTCTGTGACCTCTGATTGTCCCTCAATCTGTGTCAACTAGTCATGGAAATTAATGGACTTGAGCACGTAGGGTTGCAATCTATGCTTGTTGTTGAAAGGCAATAAATGTTTGCCTCTTTGTTGTGCTGTAGCTACTAAGGATCACCTCTTCCAAGGCACTTTGACATCTAGTACTGGATGGGAACCTCCTCCTCCATCTCCTCCACCACCATCCCCATCTCTGTCTCCACCATCATCACCGCCAACTCTCCCATCTCCTCCATCCTCGTCACCACCATATCCCTCCCCCTCATCTCCACCACCTCTATCCCTCCTCCATCTAGGTGCTCTCTCCTCCTCATCCTCCAGCACCGACATTGGCTCATCAGGCCTCAAGATCCTAGGAAACAGATGTCCACAAAAGTACTACAAGTACTCCTCTGTCATATATCCCTCCACAATCTCTAGATGATAGTCCCAAATCACTAGTTGTAATCTATGGTACTCATCACAAGCAACATCGTAGGATAAGGTAGGTCCCCACTTTGTGGCATCCTACTATCTCCATGCATATGTAGCCAATCCCTGTGGAATCCCCTACACTTCGTCGTACTGTCTAAGTACCCTCATTAGTAGGAATCTCTCAATACTGAAACGTGTCTATCCAATGAGATATCTGGCTGTCCAAACATAAGGTATCTCTAGGTGATCCTTGGCCTATTGCTCACAATCCACATATGGTCACCATGTCACGAAATCTAGGTCATCCAGTACACATCTCCAATACTCCAGTTTCCCCAGCTTATGCTGGACAACTGGGTCGGTATAACCATAGACATAGGGTCATTCAATAGGCCGATACCTATCTGTCACTGGGCGTGTCACCGCTCTATGCTCCCAAGCCCTTGTCTGTAACAATGTCACCCCTATAGATAGACTGGCACCTCCAAGATACACTACTTGATGTAAATCATGGTACAACTACGCAAGCATGCACGAACCCCAGGCATACCGAGTCACATAATCATCTGCTCTAGTGTTTGACCCCAACCAACAGACAATCCCTTTGACCTCTTGTTGGGACATAGAAATCCACCAAAAAAACCCGAAAGCATGGAAGGTAAAGGGGCATAACTCTCAAACATCTCCCGCTAAGGCATCTTATACCCACTAATCTGATCATCATGAAATATCCAACATAAAGCATGTGTGCCACCCTGCTCGGCTTGATCATACACAACAATGTCACCCATCACAGGAATCCGTAGGATCCTATAGACATCTTCTGGAATCACAGTCATCTCTCTAGTGGCCAGATGAAAGGTGTTGTGGTCGCTATGCCACCTCTCTACCAGTGCGGTCAACAATCCTTGATTAATCCTAATCTGGGGCATGTCAATCAATGAAGATAATCCACATCTCTCAATAATATCTCTATCAACCCATGACAGCCATGGAATCAATTCCCAAGTCCATGGAAAGCACTCTCGAGACTGAAGATTCCCTAAATCACTCTCCTATCATTATAACACATCGCAATCAACATATCAATCAATCAATCAAATCAATAAAGCAATAAACATCAAGCAATCAATTATCCTATCAACTCAAGTGAGATTTTCATCAAATCTTGCAAACATCTATTTTTGATCCTCACCTATCATGAGGTCAAAACAAGATCATCATTATTGCATCTCACCTATCATGAGATCAATAAATCATCTAATCTATCAACAACAACAAATCACTGGCTAATGCAATTAAGCAACATCAAAATCGGGAAAAACAAAATCTTCAATTCTCTCTTGGATGTGCTATCTGAAGTGCTTCACTATGTACCCAAAGGACAAATGCACCATTAAGTTGTCAATGCACCATAACGATCATCAATGCACCATTTTAGTGAATGTGCTGAGAGAATGTCTTCAATAAGCCATAAAATTGTTTCAATGCATCAAAAATTGAAAGTACCATTTCTTTTTGGCGGATGCACCACAACACTAGACCTATGTGTTAATTAGGTGGATCACTATTTCAAAACTCGTCTTGGCTAAACATTGTTCCTATCGCTAAATTGTAAATCATAGCTACTACAGACCTTTGATGCTCTACATTGGGCCTTGTATGCGCTAAATCCTAATTCTATGCTTTTCGATCAAAATCATCTGTAATATTATAGAAGTGGCCTGTCGTAAACCATGTAAAACATAAAATTTCAAAAGAATTGAAATCTTTTGGAAAAACGATTTAAAATTCACAAAGGAAAGTTTTTGAAATTCATACCAGTTTCATATGCCGATTATGTCGCCGTACACACTTGAATCAATGAGTCTCATAGGGGATCACTAGTTTTGTTGAATTGCTTAAGTTGCTCTCTCACTCCAAAAATTTCAAAATCAAAAGTGCACAAATGAGTGTCTTTTTCACTTTTTTTGCCTATTAAAAAGGGGTAATTAAAGTGGGATTTATGATGGGATATTTTAATTTTTCAGGGCTCAATTAATCAAATGGTAGCTAATTTCTTCAATTTCGGGAGATAAATCGTTGGAACATCATCAAATCAGAAAATTACCATCAACATCATCAAAAATTTCAAAAATCTTTAAAAAAAAATTAAAAAATCCATGATTTATCTCCTAAGGGGGCATATATCTGTTATCTCCTGAAAATCATCGTCTGGGGCATTATCAAAAGATTTTATAAATAGCGAAATTTTTTTCTTTGAAGCAATGTGTAAACACATCACTTCAAAGAGGAATAAATTAGCCATCTAAGGAGTGGTCTAGAAAATTAATTAAATACTAGTTATTTAATTAATAAAATATTTATTTCCTCTATACTTATAAATAGAATTGCAAAATTTATTTATATAGTTCATATTCTTAATTCTTCTTATCTAAACCCACTTTCTTCATGATTTAATTAAATAATTTTTTTTTTTTAACTAATTATTTTATTTGATTAATTATGTGAACCCCAACCTTAGTACCTGCAAAACAACAAGAATCAACAAGTTAGACAAGATATTGCAAGCCAAAACAAGGATTCCCCATGAAATCCATTTACAACATTCAAACTAGGAAGAAAATATTAAAGAACACAAAGAAAATGATAAAACAAAGATTGAATCCTAATTAGATGTGCAAACTCATGATCCCATGGGGGAATTGGTGCCAATTTGATGTGAAAATTGGCCCTTTCCCAATCCCTAAGATGCAAACTTGATGTGTTGATGAAGCTTTGATCCACTTTGTTGATATTGAAGAATGCTCCAAGCTAAAATATTCAAAACCTTAACTATGATTCAAGAATGATTGATGAAATTTGATGGATATTTGGGCATGGTAACTTTGCTCAAATTGTGGATGATCAAATGAGGATATGGGCTCTTTATTTATAGAATTCCAAGATGGATGAATGTCCAAATTTGAGCAATGTGAGACTAACATTCATCCAATGGCATGATGCCACTTGTCAATCTATGAATGGATGAAGGATGTGCAAGATTTGGGGAATGTGCCAATAAATGCATAATTTGAATTTCAAATTTGTTGAAATGACATGTATGGAGGAAGGGGAAAATCACAATAAATGCCACTTGGCTCAAGGCAAGGACATGTAAGATGGAGTAAATGCCTTGTTGGATGTACATGTTGACTTGGAATTTTTGAATTCAAATTGAGAGAATATTTCAACTGTGAGGAAAATAGAGATTTAATAAAATGAATTAAATCTATTTTCGTAATGCAACTTTAAATACATCTAGAGGATGGGACATGAGATGAGATTAAATTAATCAAGGGTTAATTAATTTAATGAGAGAGGTTAGATGATGTGACTTATTTGACTTAGATTTATGGATTTATTTAAATCAAATAAAAGAGGAATATGATAAGACAATAATTAAATAAGGATTTTGATTTATTTAATTAAAAGAGATGGTGTTAGACTAAATCAAATAAGGTTTTAATTTATTTAACTTAATGAACATACTTTAGAGATTTAATCAAATAAATTGATTATTTAATTAAATAGGGATAATTAGATCAGATGAATTGATTTAATTAACAAAAGAGATGACTTGATTAGATAAAATGATTTATTTAATTAAGAGAGGAATATTGATGAATTTAATCCGATAGGGGAATTTGATTAAATGGTTAGATCAAGGGATGATTAAGGAAGAAACGATGATAGTAATCAGGATCAGATGCACAATGTCAATCGGTATATTTTACGTGTCTACAAATTCCCTCCAACTAAATTAGAATTTTAAAATTGGAATTTAGTCACATTTCTCCATATTTTCTAACCTTGTTCCACCTCATCTTCCACCTCACCATGTGCCACATGAAATTAATTATTTCTAATTTCTAAATAGGCATTTATCCTCAACAATTTTAACAACCTCATAGACACATGGCTTCTCCTTTCCACTTATTCCCTTCTACACTTGGCAAGCTTGTTCTATTAAAGGGAACAAATTCCTTGATTCTCTCTAACCTATTGGTGTAATTAATTATTTAATTACACTTTAGGATAAGTTTGCTTAGGTAATTATTTATTTCCTAGGATAATTATCATTTAATTCTTATCTTATCTTATTGAGCTGTCTTTTTGCTCAAGATAAGATTAGGGTTGCTTTTTCCTGCTTTATTGCATCATTTCCTTTTCGAAGGCTTTTGTATTATTTGTAAAACATTACATTCAATAATCAATAATCTTGATTTTTGCTTGCACACATTGGCTCTGAGGGTTTACAGAACTTCTATTGTTTTTGTTTTGAATACCTTTGCATGTGATAGATGATTGCTTGTAGGTGATTTTGGGGACTGTGAAGTTGGTTTTTCAACTTATACATGGTATCAGAGCTCCAGACCTGTTGCTGCCTATTCGTGATCTGAAGATATTCTCTCATGGTGTCCTTTTCTGTGCAAGGGATTCAAGTCAAATTGATTTTCTGTGGATCTAGGGGTAGCCAAAATTTTAGAGCATTTTGGGCTCGAATGGACGTCGCCATCGCGATCAGAGCGTCTAAAAACCCCAGAAATGCCTTTCATTTCGTCGATTTAGACGAAAGTTGAAAAAAAGGAAAAATATATTTAGCCCCAAGGCCGTACGGCCCCAAGGCATGATCTCCAAGGAAAATCTCATAAAAAAATAAAAAATAAAAAATCAAGTTTTTTTATAAAAAACTTGAGCCGCCCGTTGTAAAGCAGGCCGCGCCACCCGGTTAAGCGACGGCCACCGCTTTACACCACTCCTGGTGGCTCCTCCAAAGTAGCACCACTCACCTTGTCTTCCACCCCCGCGGGCTCACAGCTGCTTACCGATGGTCCTATCGGGGACCAGCCCCGCCGGGTGTTTAAACCCATTCACGTAGCCGGTGGTCACCTTTGTGACCAAGTGCAACTGATTCAGCCCCTAACTGCCTGCAACAGTTTTATTAAATACTAGGAGCTTCTTTCTTCAGGGCCCGACAAACTTCTATGCAGTGGCCAGTCACGTGTAAAACCAAGAGCTGAAATTTTTAGCCCCTGAGGGCCTAGTTTTTTTGCACCTATTTAGGCTGGAGGTCCCATTTTTAGACCTTTTTTTCATTTGCTTATAACTTTTGCAAACAGAGTCATTTTTTCAAAAACAAATAGTCGCTGGAAAGCTGATTTGACGATGGATCTGATGGTGGTGGTTTAATTTTATGATTTTTCCATTTTGATGCCTTTTTCGCCTATCAAAGCTAGAAGTTGTTGTTTTCACTCCGGGAGACGTAACTTTTGCATTCTGGCTCCGTTTTTTGAAAACAAATAGGTGTTGGAAAGCTGGTTCCACCCTCTTCTCAGATCTAAGACATGTTTTTTGTAGAATTTTCACTAGGTATATTTTTTTTGGTCAGAACTCAGCCTTTATCTTTTGAGTTATTTTCTTGGGAAACGAGCAATCAGGAGTTTTTTTGAGATCCAAGAGGAATATTTTTATTTGAGAGTATATACTGTTGTTTTTCTATCATGGATTTACATCACATTGCACCCCTTACTCCATTCAACTATTTTTGTTGGACAAAACAAATGGAGATTCACTTGAAACATAAAGGGTTGTATAGGGTAACCATGGGTATAGAAATTGAACCTACAGGTGCTACTGAAAAGAGAAAATGGTTTAATAGGTGTGATGAAGCTTATGGTACATTATGTCTTTCTCTTTCATTTGACCTTCTTTTTCACATTGAATCTTGCACTACACCAAATGAGATATGGGATACTTTGAAGTCTTTGTTTGGGAAGCATGATACTATGAGAGGGTTTCAATTAGAGAATGAGCTTATTGGCTTAAATCCTAGGGATTTTGACAGCATCCAGGAGTTTTTCACCAAACTCAAATCTCTTAGATTGCATTTTTCATAGTGTGGTGTTGAGAAAGAAGACTCTCAGTTGATCTTTCCCATCCTTTCTAAGCTTGGACCTGATTATTCATTTTTTGTATCTACCTTTTATGCCACTATGGATGCACTTGGTACGAGATTCACTATGCCATCTCTTGATGACTTTGCTTCATCTCTCACTTGAGAGAAAACTAAGTTAGCTAGCATGGGCAGCGTGAAACCTTCTTCCACTTCACATGCACTTATTGCATCACAGGAGCCCAGAGATCAGAAGGCTTTTACAGGAAAAGGTAAGAAACAGAAACAAAAGGATTCCAAACCTCATGAGTAGTAAAAGGAGTCCTCAAATTCATCCTCCTCTTCTAAGGGGAAATAATTTAGGAAGGAGAAGTCTACATGTGCATATTGCAAGAGGGAAGGACATGCAGAACATAATTGTTACAAGGACATTGATGAGCTAAAACATATTCTTCAAAAACATTAGATTGATTTTCCTTCTAGGATGTCTGCATCATCTTCTTGTCCTCATTCTTCTTCTTCAGAGTAGCATAACATAGGAACAACTAGTTTACATACTTCATCAGATATGAAGGGACATGGTCTTTTTGCTTCTTCAGGTATTGGATCAGGGAGATGGCTTCTAGATTCAGGAGCATCTCATCATATGGAATCATCACAATCTATGTTCACTTCCTTTGAGCCTTGCACTATGTCTCCCATTTTGATGGGAAACAACACTTACCTGAGTGTTACAGGGAAGGGGTCTATTAGTTTTGGGGATCACTCCTTTCAGGATGTCTTGTGTGTCCCTCACTTGACAAATAACCTTCTTTCCATCTATTAGATAACACATGGGGGAAATGGGAGATATGTGAAGTTCATACCTAATTCGATTATCATCAGAGACTTGGAGAGTAGAGCAGTCATTGCTACTGGGATAGTGGATCACTCCTCTCAGTCTTATTCGTTCACTGATTTTTCTACTAGCGGTGCTTCTGTTCCTATAGCTGTTCCTCACACTTTGCATGTGTATCATCATTTAGAGGAGAGATTTGGCTTCTTGAACATTATTGTTCTCACTTTGGATCCTATTCTCGAGCCTTTTATTCCATCTCCTCCACCTCTTGTTGCTTCTTCTGTTTCAGTGCAACAGGGTCCAGTTGATCATACATCTTTGGAGGTTTCTATTGAGTCTTCACCTACTTCAGCTTCTTCATTTGTTGAGGTCACACTTGCTTCTGTGGAGACATCTTGGGCTGCACCTATTCCACCTTCAGAGATTTCTTTTATTTATCCTCTTCCCTCTCACTTCTTTCTGGAGATGTAGTTTCTTCACTTCTTTTGGAGTTACTTCATTTTGGGGGGGATTTGTGGTCTCTTTCTTCCTCTCTTATGGGGGGATTCATTTCTGTATCTTTGTGATGGATGGTGTCCTTGGGGGGTCTTATGGAGTCCTCCATCTTTCATCACTTAGGTAGTTTATTGCATTCTATTTTGGGGAGGATTTTTGTTCCCATGTGGTTTTCTCCTTTACCCCATTTGATTTAGTTTGCATTGCATTTGTAAATGAGTACCTGATCAGGCCTTGTTGTTGGGACTCATATTTGCATAATAATTTGCTTCTCCCTAAGTTGTACTTATGGGGGGTGTTGGTGTAATTAATTATTTAATTACACTTTAGGATAAGTTTACTTAGTGTAGTTATTTATTTCCTAGGATAATTATCATTTAATTCTTATATTATCTTATTGAGCTATGTTTTTGCTCAAGATAAGATTAGGGTTGCTTTTTCCTGTTTTATTGCATCATTTCCTTTTCAAAGGATTTTGTATTATTTGTAAAACATTACATTCAATAATCAATAATCCTGATTTTTTCTTGCACACATTGGCTCTAAGGGTTTACAGAACTTCTATTGTTTTTGTTCTGAATAGCTTTGCATGTGATAGGTGATTGCTTGCAGGTGATTTTGGGGATTGTGAAGTTGGTTTTTCAACTTCTACATAACCTCTTTGCTTCTCACCATTGATCTCTCCAGACTGAATCTTGACCATCCATTATTGCCACATCACTTGATGCCTTGGTGACATCTATAAATAGAGGCTCATTTACATCTTTTCATATAGAGAGCATAGCATAAATTTGATTTTCAAAAATACTTTAAGCATTAGTGAGCTTAGCATTTGCATTCTAGCTTAGAATTTAGCATTTTATTTAAAGTAGTGTTATAATGGAAATTTCATTTCTAGGAACTTAATTGTTGCATTATCATTATTGCATTTCCATAGCATATCCATTAGCTTAGCATATTATCATTGCATCACTTAGCATCATTTTGTATACAACATCATATCATTTAGCACATCATTTAGCATATCATCTATCTAATTCATCAAGCATGTGGATGTAGGCATAGTTTCCTGCATTTTAGTTTAATTGCTTCTCATTTCTTAGGTTTCATCCCAGTAGTTTATTGCATACCTAAAATCTGAGAGCACTAATACAGGATCCTTAAGAATAGAGGATGATTGAACAACTTTGAGGAATTTCTTTATCAGTTGTATTGTTAAATTTGATTTCCTTAATATAACATGTTGCATTGATTGTGTTTTGAATGCTTACTTATTTGTTTTACACATTTTCACATGATATAGAGGGTTTATGGTATTGGGTCAAGAGGGTAGAGGGTTGAGAGATTAGGGTTTAGGGTTTAATGGTTGAGGGTTGAGGGTTTAAAGGTTTAGGGTTTAAGGGTTGAGGGTATAGGGTTGAGAGATTAGTGTAGAGAGTGAGGGATGGAGGGAGGGAGAGATGTAGAGAGAAGTGAGATAGAGAGAGGGAGAGAGAGGGAGTGAGAGAGAGAGGGAGTGGTAGGAAGAGAGAGAGAGAGGAGTGGGAGGTATAGAGAGAAAGAGAGAGTTATTTAATTATGTAGGTAGGGTTCTTGAGGGAGAGAGCTGACAGAGAGAGGGAGATAGATAGAAGGAGATAAGAGGAGGGAAGGAAAGAGAGAGATGAGGGTTGAAGATCCAATGTATAGAGAGTAGGAGGGTTGAGAATTGAGGGGTATAGGGTTGGAAGACCTATAGGGTTAATGGTTTGGTGGTATGGGGCCAAGAGGTATGGGTTGAGGATGAGGGCTTAGGGTTTAAGGGTTGAGAGTTGAGGCTTTGCTGGGTTTAGGGTTTAGCAGCCATGTTGAGGGCATAGGCTGAGGATTAGGGCAGAGAGGAAGGTTTGAGGATAGATGGAGGAGCATGAGACATGAGAGGGAGAGAGAGAGTGCATACAGAGAGAGGAGTGGGAGGAGGAGGGAGGAGAGAGAGAGAGAGAGGAGAGAGAGAGAGAGAGAGAGAGAGAGAGAGAGAGCTATCTAGTTATGTAGGTAGCAGCCACATGTGAGAGACTTGGATAGAGAGAGAGGGAGATAGAGAGAGATAAGAGGAAGGAAGGACAAGAGAGAGATGAGGGCAAGATCCAATGTATATGGTAGAGGGATGAGAATTGAGGGTATAGGGTATTGGTTCAAGAGGGTTGAGGGATTAGGGTTTATGGTTTAAGGATTGAGGGTTCAGGGTTTATGGGTTTAGGGTTTAACAGTTTAAGGGTTGAGGGTATAGGGTTGAAGGATTAGGGTAGAGAGAGAGGGATGGAGGGAGAATGTAGATAGAGAGAGGGAGAGGGGGTGGGAGGGAGAGACTAGAGAGAGAGAGACCTAAGAGAGAGGGATAGAGAGGGAGTGGGAGAGAGATGGAGTGGTAGATAGAGGGATGGGAGAGAGATAGAGGGAGTGAGAGAGAGATACCTTAGAGAGGGAGAGGGGGTGGGAAGGAGAGACTTGAGAGAGATTAAGATTTAGGGTTTAAGGGTCAATGTATTAAGGGTTTTTGTAGTATAGGGTTGAGGGATTAGGGTTTAAGGAATAGTGTCCTGGGTTAAGGGTTTAGGGTTAAGTGAGAGATCTAGATGGCTAAGTGATAGGGTAGGGTTGGACGGAACACTCACTATCCCATGCTCTGGGTCCTTATTCTCAAGAACTCCTAGGTGACTTTCCCACCTTAATCTTTAGGTCCTATTTCAGGTATAGGAACCCCTGGTCCTACTAGTCAACCCCACTATCATCATTCTTTCATTCCACCAAGCCAATCTTGGTGCCTTGCCACTATCTCACCCTTGACCCTTACTCTTCCCTAAAGGCCACTAAACCTCCAAACTTCACTAACTCATTGCAGGGGTGTGTGATGACTTCCATAGCTTCAAAACCATCCACCTAGGGCTCCTGATCACCCACCTATCTTCAATTTTCCATCACTCTCACCAAACCCTATTCTAGGGTTAAAAAGGGCTACTAGCCCTTGAGCCCCAATTAGGCCTCCTAACCTGAGAGAATTGGCCTCCTAACCCGAGAGAATAGGATTAATATCCAATCTAACTAATGAACATCACAAAATTCCTTTGGAGACCCTAGTTCAATTTCCTACCTCTCCAATATTTTTGAGGTTTTAGGCTTCCATTGTCCGTACACAGGCGTAACCCTCATTTTGTAAGAATTAGGGCTTTTTAGGCCATTTCTTGACCTCACAGTGAACTGTCTACTTATTTCAACCACCAAATGGATTGGTGAGACCACTTCCTTCATGAAAAACCTTTGTAAGGCCTCTTGCATCCACCACACACCTTGGTTTGGTAGGAAATTGACACCCCTACAACGTTAGTGTTTATTTTTCACTGTCTTTCCTAACCGGGCACAGTCAAGCTCGCCTAGGAGAAGAATTTTTCCATGAAACCTTGCCTCCTACAAACTCCTAAACCTATTCTATATACAGGCATGGAGCTTATCCTCATTCCCCTCAGACTATACACTAGGTATAGTGGAAGAAAGAGGTCTAAGACTCCATGATTAACAGCCTACTAGATTGATCAGCAATGAAAAGAAACAAAACCTACTAAGAAAAAAACTAGGCAACGATGAAACAAAACCACTAATGACCACACAAAGCTTGTAAAATAAATACCACACATTCCACACACTGCTCAGTGCCTGGAACCCTCCATTAACACACTAATAAGAACTAAAAACCAGAAAATTGTAAGGCATTCATTGCTTTTCCATAGAACAGTAAACTCCAAAAGATACAAAGCTTTTTCCAACCCCCATTCCAAGTCGAGAGCCACCTTTTAAAGGTTCTCAAAGTGGTTACCTCTCCCCTTGGTCGAAATTAACCACCACAATAGGCCAAAAATTGCACAAATGCAACATTTTGGGCTTTATTTCTAACTCCTAGTGAATCCTAGTGAAACAAGTTGAGAAACTCATCCATTCAACCATGAGCTACTAATCAAAATTCTTCCTAACTTGTTCTAACACATCTAACACAAAACTAAATGGTCAACATGACCTTAAAACATCAAAATCACAAAATTCTTCCTAGGCTTCCAAATTTTGCCTAGTGCTACTTAATGCTTCCTAGGTGCTCCTGCACCAATCTCCCCCTCTCAGCCCAAACACTAGGGAATGGAAGGAGAGACCAATGATAGGTCAATACCAAACTTCTTGAACTGATCTTCTTGTACCCATGTGGCTTCTAATTCATGCTTGTTCTTCCACTTGATAAGGT
>VDFB02098061.1:0-11207 GCA_007258455.2 Sequoia sempervirens | reverse complement strand
GTGTCAATAATATGGTTTTTCAAGGTCATAAGTCCTTTAGATCTATGGATCCTTTGCACTAGGACCACAAGGCACATGAAGATCTTAAGGGTATGGAAAATATTAATCCTAGTATTGATAAAAAATTATAATCTTCTCTCAGTGGGGATCATCATGGATTTTGTTCCAAGGGTTCTGGTAGTGTTCCAACTTGATTCATTCCCATCAAGAAGAATTGGGTTCCAAAGCAACAATGGCACCAGGGAAATGCATCTGGAGATGAAGTCAACCTTTTTCTCAAAGATGATGTGCTTCACTTGCAAGTCAAGGATTTTCAGGAGGTCGCCATTATCTATAAGTTTTGGAATTTTATCCCAGATCTAATTTTTTTGCAAAGTTGGGTTTTTCAAACATGGGAGGGGTCTAATCAGGTTTTTTATTTAGACAAGGGGGAGGGTTTTTTGTAGTTATTTTTTTTGTAAAAGATTCTTGGAACACTGTCTATAGGAAAAAAGCTTGGATTTGTGATGGTCATGGTCTTTTCGCATTGCCTTGGTCTCCAAATTTTTCACCCACTCAGTTTGTGGTTAATTTCATTCCTTTTTGGGTTTAGTTATAGGGTTTTCCTCTTGAATATAGAGAGATCCAAATAATTGAAATTCTAGGGAATCAACTTGGCACATATCTCCATCAGGATTTGAATTTTTTTGATAACCCTTCTTTGCTTGTTATAATATGTCTCCTCATTGATCTAACTAAGAAATTACCTACTATGTTGAATATTAAATCTTCATATGGGTTGTAGAAGAAAAAGATGGTTTTGTGAAGATCCATCTAAAATTTGTCGTCTTTGTCATTTTCCTATTCATCTCACTTCCCCTTGTCAAATGGAGTCTTCTAAAGTAATGGAAAAGAGTAGGAGGTTTCTGATTCACTCAATATTCAAATTACGCCCTCTCCCTCACAAGCATTCTCTCCTCCTGCAACTAATCTATATTTCTCTCCTTTGCTTAAGGGAATGGATATTCCTGAAGGTTGGGGGCAGTGTTTCACTGGGTTGAAACTGAATTTTGTGTCTTCAAGAAATGTTGATCAATAGTTGGTTTTATCAGAGGCTCATGTTTGTTACCATTAAGGGAAAGTGTGTAATGAAGTGATTTCTGATGCTCTTTTCTTTTATCAGTTAGGGCAAGTGTTTTGTGATTCTCGAGTTGAGCCTCTAAAGTGTATAGGAGGAAACAAAGATTCCTTTTCAGTTAATCTTGTTAATATGTACATGGTTCCTTCTACTGCTGGCCTCAAGCCATTGGGTCCATTTGTAAGTAGCAGATCCATATTTGTTTCCATTGCTTAAGGTTGGGCTAAACATTTCTTATCACTGGTTAAGATATTTTTCCAAACTTTAAACTACTACATCCCTCAAATTAAGTTTGTCAGTATTTCTCATCTAAATTTATGTGCATCAATGTTGACTTTTGGTGTTACAAATCAATCAACTGAAGTGTTGAGGGTGTTTGATAGTCAAGTAAAGGATGATATTATCAATTACAACTCTATTCTAAAAATAGATGACCAAAACTTGTCTCAGTCATTTATCACACCCCTGGATAATAACCTTGAAAGTTTTGTAGATGAATCCTTAACTTTTGTTGGAGAATAGTTGATAGAAGAAATTGCTTTTGATATTATGATGGAAGAGGAAGAGCAAGATGGTCCTATGTCATTACCTATCTCTCAACCCCCATTATCTTCTTTCTCCAACAAAAAGTCACTTGCTAAGAGAGGAAGGAAATCCTTAGCAACCAAATTGCAAGAAGAAATTGAAGAAGGGATCCAATACACATTGGATACTCAAATGGGAGGTGGCTCAATACAAAAAATGAGCAAGGAGAGCCTGTTGCTCTCCTAGGAGGTTATGAAGATTCTATCTTGGAATTCCAAAGACATTAATGCCTTGAACAAGAGAGTCCAAGTCAAGTAGTAGTTTGGTGCCTATGGGGCTGATTTGGTACTTCTTCAAGAAAAAAAAATAACAACTGAATCTTTTGGTAATTTCTCTAAGAGTTGGTCCCATTAGAAATATTTACATTCACCATCACAAGGTGCTTCATGAGGTCTAATAACATTATGGAAGGACAAATTTGTATGTGTTAGTAATGTTGCATGTGAGTCCATGTGGCAATTAATGAAATTGACACACTTTGATCTATCTTTTTGGGTAATGAATGTTTATGGCCCAACTACTTTTGTGGGTAAGAAATTGTTGTGGGATAAGTTGAAGCAATCTATTGAATTATTGGGTCAAGATAAAGTTATTCTTGTAGGGGATTTCAATGCAATAACATCATTGCAGGAAAAAAAAGGGGGTATATGCCCCTCCAAGAAGGATATGGAAGATTTATCATCCTTTATTCAGGACAATGCACTTATTGATATCATCCCACTAAATGGCAAGTTTATCTAGAAAAATAGGAGGAAAAACTTCCTTCAAATAGCAAAGAGGCTAGACAGGTTTTTATCTTCTCCAAATTGGGTAACATCTAATTATGCTTTGTCATCTAAATTTTTTCCATTCTCAGCTTCAAATCATTTTGCAATTTCCTTAGTTCTATCTCAAAATAGAATTAAGACTTCTTGGAAATATTCTTTCAAATTCGAGGCAATGTGGTTTTGTCAACCTCAGTTCTTGGATATGTTAAGACAGTGGTGGTTAAATGGTCCCTTTTTTAGTGATTCTCGCATGTACCAATTGAGTAAGAATTTGGATCACATGAAGCAACATATTTAAATTTGGAATCTTCAAGTTTTTAAGAATATTTTTGTTCAGAAAGACTTGATGTACAAGAGATTCTCTGAGATTAATGAGCTCATCATTGCTAATGGGTTAGATGATGTAATTTTTGAAGAGTAGAGGCAATTGCAATCAAAATAGAAGGAGTTGTTATTAAGAGAAGAAGTATATTGGAGGCAAAAATCAAGAGAGCTTTGGTTAAAGGATGGGGATAGGAATACAAAGTTTTTCCACATGTCAACACAAGTAAAGAAATCAAGGAATTCCTTGTTCTCAATTCATGATAGTGAGTCAGGTGTCTTGTTAACAAAGGAAGAGGAGATACAAAAGGAAGGTATCAAATTCTTTTCATCTTTACTATCTACCAATAAGGATGTGGATCCTCAATTGTCAAGGGGTAGAGAGGAGCTTCTTCAAGTGATTCCTAATCCAATGTCTATAGAAGATAATGAGAAGTTGTTGGCACCCTTCTCAATTCAAGAGCTTAAGGAAGTTGTTTTTTCTTTTCCCCTTGACAAAGCACCAGGTCCTGATGGATTTACAACAAGTTTCTTCCAGAAATGTTGGGACTTTGTTGGAATTGATGTCTTAAATGCATTAGAGGAGTCAAGAAAGTCAGGTGGAATGCTAAAGAAATTCATTTTAACTCACATTGCTATCATTCCAAAGTTAGATTCACCTAGAACTTTTTTGAAATTTCAGACCAATTTCACTTTGTAATGTGATATACAAAATTTTCACAAAGGCTATGTATCTCCGCTTACATCTTTTGGTGTCTAAAATTATTTCTATAGAGCAGAGCGGTTTTGTGCTTGGAAGGGAAACGACAAAAGGACCTATTGTTGCACATGAAGTCCTGCATTCTGTAGCTGCAAATAAGCTATTGTCTATGGTCATAAAATTGGATATGCAAAAAGCATATGATAGGGTGGACTGGTCTTTTTTGAAATAGGTGCTCCAAAGGTTTGGTTTCTCTCAAAAATGGTGCAAATGGATCATGTCCTACTTGTTAGGTGCCAAGTTTTCAGTGTTGATTAATGGCTCCCCTGTAGGTTTCTTTGGATCCACTCAAGGAGTGCATCAAGGTGACCCTCTTTTGCCTTTTCTCTTCATCATCCTAGCGGAGGCCTTGAGCAGATCAATTTGTAAAGCTCATGAACAGGGAGTCATACATGGAATTCGTATCCCCAACACATCTATATCAGCCACTCATTCTTTATTTGCTGATGATACACTTCTTTTTGGAAAGGCTGTTGTTGCAGAAGCTGAACATATTAAAACACTATTGGTCAGGTATACCTTTGCTTCTGGGCAAAAGATTAATGAGGGTAAGTCAAAAGTGTATGTGTTCAATACAAAACCATTAGTTGAAAAACGGATAGTGAAGTTGCTTGGGTTCCAACAAGCACAACTACCCTGCAAATATCTTGGTATTCCCTTTTTTGCAGGTCAGGACAAGATCTCTAATTGGCACAAAATTATACTCAGTATAAAATCAAGAATTCTATCATGGAAAGGGAGATGGTTGTCCTTGTTAGGCAGAATTTTATTGGTGAAATCAGTCCTTTCATCAATCCCAAACTACTTTATGTCAGTTTTAAAGGCCCCTAAATCCATTGTACAACAAATTCAAAAGCTGATTAGAATTTTTTTATGGACTGGTAATTTAGACAGCAAAAAAAAAATTCCTTTGATATCTCTGGAAACAATGTGTTTATAGAAATTAAAAGGGGGAGCATGGTTACACAGTTTGGCGGAAAGGAATCTAGCACTAGGAGCTAAAATGGTTTGGTGCATGTATACAAAGCCTCACTTGAAATGGTGCCGAATCATGCAGAATAAGTATCTGGATAATCTAAATCCATCAAGAATCTTAACAATGTCAAATCCACGTATAGGTTCTGCAATGTGGAATTTTCTTGTCTCCTGCAAAAAAGTCATTCTTCCACATTTGTCTTGGGAAGTAAATGATGGGAATCGGGCTTTTTTTTGGAAAGACTCATGGAACGGTTACCCAGTCTTAAATGCTTTACACAATTTTTAAACTTTTGAATATTATTTATCTAAATGTTGGGGCTCAAGGGTAAAGGACTATGTTCAACATGTCGATATACTGACGGGGAAAGTCATATGGAAGGACTTTTCAAATATGCCTATCAATGCTGCTCACAAAATACTCATTCAATCTGCTCTCTCTGAAAGGATTGTCTGCATTTCTTTAGGTGCACATAGGCTGGTTTGGACAAAAGCAAAATCAGGAAGTTACACAGTTAAAGAGGGTTACAATCAATTTCCCAAGTTGATCCAAAAGGAGTGCAAAGAGCATACAAATTTTGTTGGAATTCAAAGGTACTACCCAAAGCTGGTTGTTTCTCATGGTTAGCTATAAAGCACAAAATGCTGACAAGTGATAAGCTAACAAAACTTGGGATAGCAGAGCCATTTCAATGTGTCCTATGTGCAAATGAACCTGAGAATGTCAATCATTTATTTTTACATTGTCCAATAGCACAAGCATGCTGGTTGCATATAGTATAAAAAATGAATTGGCAATTGGCATTTCTTGACACTCTTTGGAAATTGTTTTCGAGTTGGCCAAAGGCTTACAAAAGTTCATTTTTTTCAAGCATTTGGTCCATTATCCCGGCTTCAGTAACATGGGCCATTTGGTGGGTGAGAAATAAATGCATCTTTAGGAAAGAAAAACTAAACATGGAGTAGTTATTACTTAGGTTGGAGATGTCAATCTCAGAGACAGTAAATGGGTATGTGCAAAAGGTAAAACATGTTGGTTCAAACTTTACTGACTGGGATTCAAAGCTAATGAGCAAATGGCCTCTTCTTAAGCTGCCTTTCAAAGGAGGTCTTCATCAGCCAGGCCAAAAAGTAAACAGGGATACCATCTCTTGGAAGCCCCCTCCAGTAGGTTTATTCAAATTGAACATCGACGGGGCAGCAAGAGGGAATCCAGGTTCTTTCGGAGCTGGAGTTGCAATCAGAAACTATAAAGGAATGGTATTATGTGCCAAATCTTTTAAACTGAAAATAGGGACTAATAATGCAACTGAGGCTTAGGCTCTGCTTCAAGGCTTAAAGCTTGCAATTGCTCTTAAGTTACCCAAACTTCAAATAGAGGGAGACTCCTTGATCCTGATAAATGCATGCAGGGAATGCAAGATTGTCAACTGGAAGCTTGGGTACATAGTTAAACAGATTTGGACCTTACTTGACAAAATAGAACATTACCACATTATCCATGCTTACAGAGAAGGCAATTGTATGGCAGACTATCTAGCTAATTCTGGTTGTGATCAAACATCTGATGAAGTCACTCACATGATAGTGTCGGGGAAAATGCCTCCTAAATTTGAAGAAATTCTGTTAAGGGAGGGTACTCTTCTACATGTTTAAATGTTTTAGCTTTCACTTTCTTAGAGGAAAAGTTAATTTGTTTGTATAAATTGGGGTTATGTTAAATCTTCATGCATAATAGTAAGGGTGGTAAACAGTTGCCTTAGTGTGTAAGTCAGACTTGTGGCAAATGGCTGATGTGGAAGCTCTAATAAGAAAGCTAGGCTTGTGTGGCATGGATGACTTAGCTGTGAATGACTTCCGTGGCAATGGTTTGCTTTCACAATTGAGGGTACATAGGTTCCAGTGCGAATTGTTTGCACACAGATTTGGGTGTACGCCAAATCATGAGCTGTCAGGATCACATTGTTAGGAATCGCATAAGGGCATGTTCCCAATTTAATGTGATGTAAGCAGCTATTAGTTGCTTGTCGCTGATGTAATTAATTATATGTGTGTCGCACGTTTGGGTTTTGCATTCCCATCCTCCTCAAATGTATTAATGTTTGTTTCATGATTGCAGGTGAATAGAACTAATTAATCCATGGTATGCTTTCAGGGATTTCGGTACGAAATCATCTTGTGTATTAAAGGCCCATATATTCTGGAGGCATGGGAGGAGGCTGTAGCATGTGTTACATGTCATTTTTCTGATGATCTGGCAAAGCTTTTGTTCATTCCGAATACTAAGCCATCATTAAAGATTATGACATTTGGAAAAATCTCTTCTATTTATTTGCCCAAAGCAAGTAAATGGTGGCAATAGAAAATTTGTCTCTACGATTTTGCGGTCTCATTAGAAGTTAAGAGTTTCTATCCTCTGTTCAATGGAGGGTTAAAGCTTAATTAAGAATTGTAAGAGCCCAGGCTAAGGTGGTGTGGTGGTTAGAAGTTCGGCAATAGGAATGGATTATCGGCCAAAGAATTTTCAAGTGTGGTTTCTTGTGCAAAGGTGGGAGTTACCGTTCTCAGGTAGTTTGGATGAAGCTCAACTGCAGTCATTGTTCAAGCTTCGGTGTCCTTGTGACTATAGATGCCTCAAATGTGTCACTGGGATGAAAATCCTTCACCCTAAGTTAAGAAGGTTATTATTCCCTTAAAGTATTTTGTATATTTTTATTTCTAATCTCATGGACATGTTGCAATGCCTACATTCAATGAATTTAATTGCAGAAAAAATGGTAAATGAGGTATTCCTCTAGAATGATGCCCTATTGGTCTGCACCCAAAAATATGTATTTGGTATGGGTGATGGATACGTGGGTGGAATCTTCCCACCACATTTCTTACCCCACAACAGAGCTTTTGTCAATGTCTTTGATGCCTTAAAGCTATCTCTTGAGCTTAGTGATCCAAGTCATCTCAATGGGGCTTTGTCAAGATATAGTCACCATTTGGGAAGGGAAATGTCTGAATGCTTTAGGGAGGTACCATTATGTGCCTTTTCTACTTCATCACAATTGCTATCATGTAGCAGCCTTTGTAAATCACCGTCAGCCAGTAAGTGCTCCTCCAACATCGCAGGGGGCCCCTCAGAATATGCTTCAAAATATTTCACTGGCTCTTCCTCAAGCAGTCAATTCCCATTGCCAACATGTTGTCCCTGATATGAATGTCACAGTCAACTCTTAGAACATGGATGTGAGAAATGAAGAGCAAGGCGAGAAATCTCCGGAGATTATGTAGATGGAAGAATAAGCAGTAGGTAGTATGAGTTCTTTTTGGGCTTGTTAACCAAAGAAGCACTTTCCAGTAATGTCTTCAAAAGAAGTTTTTTGGTGTTCATAGGAGGCTTTCGTATGCAAGTTACAGTTGATCAGCCGACGAAAAAAGAATTTTGGTGCTGGTAAGCACAATTTTTTGGCAAAAGCTTGCTCCTGGCTAAATCCCGCAACATGCAAGTTCAAGAGATCTTCCCTAGGCTATGTCAAGTACAACATAATATGGTTTTTTGAAATATCAGAATATATAATGTTTGGTTATGTATACAATAGAAAGCCACATGATCATAGCTAAAAATGGTTGCAAGTTGATCTGATCAGAGTATGATCAATTTTGAAGTGTAATGACATACTGTATTTCCTAATTATAATTATTAATATATATAGGCTACTTTAGTTTTATAACAAACACAATGATTTGATTTAGAACACTCAAATCCCAAACTCAACACATACATGTCAAATTTTTGGAACCACATCCTATGGCTCTGTTTTAGGTCATACAAATATTTCTTCAATTTGTAAACCAATTTACTTCTACCTTTCACCACGTAGTGCTCTGGCTATGTCATATAAATATCCGCCTCCAAGTCACTATGAAGGAAATCAGTTTTCACATCCATTTTGTCAACCTCTAAATCATAAGCAGATTACTTTGTTTTGGATGTAATGTAGTAGAAGGCTTAGTTTCTCGAAAATAACACTTTTACTATATATTATATTTTGTACAATAGGATCGAAAGCTTGTATCCTTTCGCACCATAATTGTATCTGATGAAGATACATTTCACAACCTTGTTCGTCGAATTTGTTCGCTTCTCCTTTGGCACATGTGCATAAGCCTTGCAACCAAAAAACTCTAAGATGTATTAATGAAGGATCGTGACTCAACCATGTCTCTATAAGTGTCTTATCAATAGAGTTGATGTTGGAGACCTATTAATCAAGTAACAAGTAGTGGCAACAACTTCAACCCAAAACCTTTGTTCTAGAATAGCACCACTCAACATACTCCTAGCCTTCTCTATTAGTGTACTATTCATTCTTTTTGCAACTCCATTTTGTTGTGGAGAATACAAATTTGTCTTTTGTCTATGAATACCACAATCTTTATAGAATCTATCAAAATTATTAGAGAAAAATTCATCGCCATTATCAGTCCTCAAATATTTTATTTTCTTTCTAATCTGCAACTCAAGCTTTAAATTCTTTAAACCAAATGAAAACTTTATATTTAATCTTTAGAAAATACACCCATGTCCTACTATAATCATCAATAAATGAAACATAATATATGGATTTACCAATTGAAGGAACATCTACATGACCAAACACATCAAAATGAATAAGATCCAATGCACCACAAGATTTATGAGAACTCGAGTAAAACTGAACGTGGTTTTGTTTTCCATAAATGTAATCCTCACTAAAATCAAATTCAAGATTACAGTTAGACAACCTTTCAACAAGGTTTTTATTTTTCAAGGTCTTTAGACCCTTTTCTCCAATGTGGCCAAGTCGTTGGTGCCATAACATAGTTTTCTCTGCAGGTAACTTTGATTTAGAAGAAAGAGCACCCTTGGGTACCTAGAAGCCATGAACATCTAGTGAAGATGAAACCCTCACCTCTTCCATAGTCTTTCTTTTCATAGAAGTACTATTTCA
The DNA here is from genome assembly GCA_007258455.2 of Sequoia sempervirens. NCBI lineage: Eukaryota > Viridiplantae > Streptophyta > Pinopsida > Cupressales > Cupressaceae > Sequoia > Sequoia sempervirens. Next base: position 1,700 of record VDFB02098061.1, on the reverse strand, counting down.
ATCAATAGTGCATGCATCAAGCTTATACAATGTGCCAAATTTGACACCTCTAGCAATCACCATAACACCTCTAACCATCTTGCATCTTCATCAAAAAATACTACTACACACCTACATCTATTAGTTTCCTCACAGATAACAAATTTCATGCTAATCCAAGGATTTATAACACACCATTAATCCTTTTTATTCTACCATCAAGAAACCTGATTCTAACTTTACCATGGCCAACAATATTTAAACAAGAATTGTTAGGAAGTAATGCATTCAACCCACAATATCAATCCATTTCCTACATAACCCCATGAGAGATAAACATGAATACAAGTAACCATAATTCATAGATCAAATAGACAAGCCACAAGATATACCTTGGGAAAACCCTCATGAGGGAAAAACCTAGTGTCCAAAAGCATCCATACTCCATCTTATGATTTAACAATAAAGCAATATAAGAGTTACAATGAATACCTTTGAAGAATCAAGCCTCTCCATGCATCCTCATGTGTCCAAGCATGAATCCACACATCCCATACCATGCTTCACATATGCACTCCTTAGAAAGACTCAATAATGACAACTCACTCACCCAACCAACCTTAACCACTAAACATGTACTTGATTTTATAGATTCAATCTCTCACAAATACAACCAAGTGGTAGGATAAAACCATGCGAACACAAAACCACTAATCTCTTATTTAATATTGGCTACTATGTTTTTACTTTTTAAATATTCCCCAACATTAAATTATTATCACATGTATCTCACACATTAAATAATAATACAATGTTACAATACAACATACAAGTGGTCCCCAAATAATTACCTAGTGTGATTAACCACACCTCCTAGGTGCATAACATCTAAATAATTATTTAATTACAACATTATAATATAACATTTTATGCAATGGTGTACAACACCATATCCCAAAATTCTCCCACTTGTTGTATACATTGCATAAGGGATCAATCAATGAAATAAATCATCATAGCCATACATGAAGCCACATGAATCTCAAACATACTAGTGTGCTCCATCAAGATAACCTACAATAAAACCAAAGTTACCACCATCTCAAGCAAGAACTCCTATCATCCTCCAACGTGCCACCAATGGAAGAAAAGGAACATGCCAAGGTGAAGATGCACCAATACAAGAACACAAGCATCAAATCCAAGTGATAACAAAGGATCCAAACAAGCTACTATCATAAGTGAAAAACCTACATGATAAAAAATAACATCCACAACACATGCTAATACATCCAATCATCCATACCTCATAGGTATCAACAACATTAGTAAACTCATGCCAACAACTTATGCAACCCATAATCCACAATCACAGGCTCCTTGTATCAATCCTTTCGATGAAGAAAATACATATCCAAGAACTCCCACTGCATGGGTAATGTCAAATCATATCAAGTCTACCAATCAACACTATATCAAGGTGTGATAAATGATCAAAAAATGAAGTACCAAGAACAATAACAGTGATTTGCATATGCAACCCAAATAGCTGCATACTCTCTCACAATATGTTGCTACCATCCTCCCAAACCATATGAACATGAACCTCCAGGAAGGAACCATAGAATGAAGAGAGAAAAAATGTAAAACATAACATGTCCTTCTACCAACACCTCAAAAGTACAATTCTATGTCAATTATGATCTCCTAACAACCCCAAA
>VDFB02098060.1:0-23239 GCA_007258455.2 Sequoia sempervirens | reverse complement strand
ATCATTCTTTTGAACAAATAAAGTATAGATTCTCCTTCATGTCTCCTTAGGAAAAAAAATTGATCTAAGGGGAATATGCAATATTTTGATTTTATGATGGAACCTTAACTTCTTTCTTGAATATGTAAATACTCATCATTTTTCTCCTAAAATTGATGCATGAATTTACTTTCAAGTTCATTCCATGAAGTTATGTCATGCATAGGCAAGTAGGAAAACCAATATTTAGCATCATTTTATAATGTTCTCACAAAAAGTTTCACGATAACATCCTCTTCACTAATTTGACAATTCACCACTAAATTAATGAATTGATGTGGGTGCACACCTTATTAATTTGATTTATATCCATTAAATTTTGACAAACAATTTGTTACATCCAAAGGACCCATGTGGGTAACCCTAAATTTTTTTCAAATCAAATGGTTTGTATATTTCAAGACCAAATAACCTCCTCTGAGAGTATAACTACTGCTAATGTACACTTTTCTATAGTTTTTGATTGATAAGTTTTCAAGAGGGTTGACTTTTCTTCGTACATTTTAATGAAAAGCTTGATATTGGTATCCCTAATATATATAGCTCACTAATCTTTGACCAGAGGTATAGGATAAGTACTTATTGATTTGAGGCTTGTGGTCTAGATTTTTTTGCTGTGTATTGTGAGCATTACTTATTTCAAGATTTCCACTGCATTATGGGGCACTTAGGGGTCATAGGACCACTTGTATTCACATATCTAACATGACTAGAGACCGAATTGGTGAAGGCACTCAACTATAACAACTCTTGAACCAATGCTTCTTTTTTCTTTACTTGAGCTAACAGTTGTTCTACTTCCTACCTAAGCTCAATTAATTCTCTTTTTTTGTAGGGATGTCATGGGAATCATAATTTGTATATGGAAAAGAAGAATTATGTTGATGGTTTTTTTTGCACTTCTCAACACAGACAAAGCACAAGTGTAATATCTCTCTTGAAAGGTGAAAATCTGCAACTAAGTTTTAGACAATCACCCCAAGGTCTCTCGGGTGTTAGGTCATGACAATGCTTGGAATAGTTCAATGGTTAATTTGATTTACTGGTAATCACAAGGAGGCATTTATGGTTTATAAGAATGGGAATTTTGGTCTACAAATGGAGTTTCTAAGTTCTAGAAATGAAATAATAGTAGCTACAATTTCATGACAGCAGTCTAAAACTCTTTGTCTTCACCAAATTTTGCATTGTTGTGATGCTTAGTTCATCCCACACTAACAAAGGACTAAAATAAATAGCAAAAGAGGAAAGGGTTAAGAGAGCTATTCTAATTCTATGCTATGAATGAACAATAACAATGGAGGGTGATACATTAGATAGACTCCCATAAAACTAAGCTTTTCTTGACCAAGAGAAACCTGCAACTACATAAAACTGGTGCAATCTTCTAAGTTCTATAGATTTTTAGATTGTTCATTCACCTCATGAACATATAATTGAACTAAAGTGCAACATAAGAACTAGCTCATACTAGCTTTGAAAAGTTATTTATCATCAATGAACCACAAAAAGCATGAGTTGGAAGTGCATTCAATACCATAACAACAACCACCATTAAAGACATTCAAGAAACCAACAAACTAAAACTAACATGTAGGTTGAATAATGCATGCAAAATGAGCAAGCTCGAAGAAAACACCAAAAATAATGCAATTATTCCTTCTATTGTTGCAAAATTCCTCTTACAGCAATTCACCACCTTAGAAATGAGGAGCAAGCCCCTATTTATAGTTTTCCAAAAGTGAAATGAATGGATAGGATTTAATTACAATGTGTGGCCTAGATTTGTTACAGCTTAGGGTTTCACCTACCCCCAATATTTCACAATTTAAAACAGATTTTTTTGTCTTCTTCTCTATTTTGTCTTGTAGAATGTTTCATCTTTTACCTGTTATAGTTGTTTTTTCTTTTACCTACCTTATTTGTTGTAGCTGAAAAATATTAAAAGTTTTCTTTTGTCTGATATATTTACAACATTTCTTCATTCATTCAGGTGAATCTTGTTGCAAATTTGTGTCACTGAGAAGTAGATATGTCATGCCCAATCCTGGTTGGCAGCTCCTCACCATCATCATCATCATTTGGTGGAGAATAAAATATCTCCCCTTCACTCCTTTTAAAGGTCACCCTTTCAATTTTTGTCACTAACTTCCCAAGTTTACATCCCCATGCAAGTCGGTCTTCCTTTGGCATGAATTCATAGGTTGGTTAGTCCTCCTCTAGAAAACTATCCATTGCTCGAGCATATTTGATTTGAAGTATTCCCCTTTTAGACACAACTCCTGACACATCTTGTGTGAAAGTACTGTCTTTATTATAGCTTCATCCTCTTGAAGAGTTCCTCATGTGAGATCCCCTTTAATAATGTAAAATCTAGGAACACACCCACAAATGAGTTAATCTCAATCACTTAATCACTCCTTCCAAGCATATTGAAATCTTCACCATGGAATGATTCCATAAATCATAAGATTACATCATTTTGATCACAACCCTATGCCTGATGCAGTTTTGAATATGATTCCTTGATAATTTAAATTTTTTTCTCTTTTGGGCATGGCTCTGTGTGCATGTGTATCCTCATATCTTCGTTCATTATACACACAACAAAGGAAATCTATTAAAATAGGTCATCCACAAAATATCAATGAAGGATCCAATTATAAGTAAATAATGTGTGATCAATTTTAAGTGTAAAATATTTTAACAAATTAAACACACCAATAAATTATTAGATCAAAGAAAACTAATTTAAAAGAAAAACAAACTCTTAAAATCATAGCTCCTTCGAAAGTGTCCTATTGTCCTCTATCTCCAGTGTTTCCCTAAATCTAGCTTGCTTTCAGATTATATGCTAGGCTCAATAAAATGATCTCCTAAAGAACGAGATTTGAAATAAATGCATGCTTATGCTAAGATGCAATTAACAATGCTAAAATTGATAGCTAAAGTATGATGATTGCTAAAACTGATTAATGCTAGATAATAATGTGTGCACATGAATGTAAGTATATGCAAGTGTAACAAATGCTTGGATTCACAGAGTTATTTATAGATTTTTTGAAAGACTCTAATTGGCTAATGTAATAAACAGTTGAGATCAAGCTTGTCAAGATGAACGGTGAAAGATTTTTGAAAGGTGAGAGAGAAATGGAATGTTTCCTTCTACACAAATTTTCTCTTTTAGATCTAAGGGAAAGTTTCTATTTGAGAAATGAGTAGGAGATAAGTCTCATAATTAAATAAATAAATTTATTTAATTATATGTGATGGTGAATTTAGAAGTTTCCATAATTAAATATTTAATATCTAATTATGTGTGAGAAGATGATAGAAAAGCATTTAATTAAATATATAAAATACTTAATTAAATATGAAGTGAAGAAAGTTTCTAATTAAATATTTTAGAATATTTAATTAAATGTAGAGTGTGGAAAGTTTCTAATTAAATATTTAGAATATTTAATTATGCCAAGAGTGAGGAAAGTTTCAATTAAATATTTTAGAACATTTAATTATGTAAGAAAGTGAGAAAGTTTCTAATTAAATATTTTAGAATATTTAATTATGCAAAGAGCTTAGAAAGTTTCTAATTAAATATTTTAGAATATTTAATTACAAAGAGCTTAGGAAAAGTTCTAATTAAATATTTTAGAATATTTAATTATGCTAAGAGTGAGGAAAGTTTCTAATTAAATATTTTAGAATATTTGATTATGTGAAGAGGAGGAAAGTTTCTAATTAAATATTAATTTGGGTGTAAAGAGGACTATCCCTAGTGTAAAAATACCCACCCAGACATGTTCGAATAGTATATTTGGTCCTATGAGTTGCAAAATGAAAGTTGCGCCACTTTGCAACTTTACAGTGCTTGTCAAAATTGCAACTTATTGTCAAATGATGGAAGTTCAAGAGTCATCTTGTTGTAGTTATTTGGAAAATAGTTGGAATTTGTTTTTTCATGGCCCAATTAGGTAGGAATTAGATGTTAGAAGGGTTTGGGAGAGCAGGGGAGGTCAATCGAGGTTTGGGTATGATGCCCTAGATGCGAAAAGTGTGGTTTTTGAGTGAAATTGGGAGGTTTAATGGTGGTAGTGATTGAAAGTTGTTGGGGAAAAAAATTCTAAAGGTGTATTAAGCATATGCAGACTTATATAAATATGTTTGAGGTGTTATTTGAGTGAGATAAGTGTGGAAATGCATACTTTCAATTAACCCCTTATAATCTAGGAAAAATGAAGGTTACATGATTGAGTGACTTAGATGGCATTTACAAGGATGATAGTTGTGGAATTTGGATGTTTATAGCCTGGTGAGATACTATCCAAAGGAATCTTGGAGGGGCAGTAGTTTTAAAGATAAGTCATTTTGCAAATTTGGGCTAATTGGAGCCATGTTTGGTGTAATAGTTCAAGTTCATTGGGGTTGTTCCAAAACAAGCATATTAGGTTTTGAGATATGTTAACCAAATGGGTAATGGGTGTCTTTCACAACCTTTTGTTTTGTGGGTTTGAGTTGATTTCGTGAGGATATTGATTCTTACTCAAGATGATTTGATACCTTTTACATGTTATTATGCTTCAATGAAAATTAAGTGACATTGATTTTTATCCAGATGATTATATTACTTTTTAATGAACAATATAACATGAAATTAATTTCATTAATTTGTATCCAATTTTCATTTTTGTTAACTTCTTTTGAAATAAAAATTAGTTGCACACTTCATTACATGAGTTTAAAAAGAAAATAATGTCAAATATAAATTCTTTCAACAAAGCTTGAAATCATGGGTATTCTCAAAATGAGTGTTTGATAAAAATGTATTGGTAGACATGTATGAAAAATCTGGTACAATACAAAAGGAAATTCATTGTATGAAAAATATCCTCAAAGAAATAGATGGATTACCAATTGGAATTCATAAGTTCTATTAAAATGTTATTTCATTAATCTATAACATACATTATCAATCATAAATTTAAACAATTGTAACATAATTATACATTCCATCTTGAAAATTCAAAGTAGAAATACATGCACACAAGAAACAAATTAGATCGAATATCAATTCTTATATATCAAACTGTAGAATAATTGTGCTTGTACATATACAAATTTGGAATATGCCTAGTTAGAACAAGTTTTAAAAATTGTGGCATCTATGCAATCTCAAGATCTATCAAACCCTAAGTACATGCCAATCTATATCATATCCTAATCCAGTGTTGGACTATCAAAATCAACCCTCCTCGAAGAAGTTAGATATCTATAGTTTCTTGCACAATAACATTTCAAACCACAAATTAGATTATGTGAATGGTTAACAGGATAGACTAGAAAATAGAACTTATATACCATCATTTATAAAATACAAATTTAACATCAAAATTAGTATATATGTATTACATTATATCAATAATACAATTCTTGTTTACCTCTAATCTTGCTATCTTTTCTACAAGATGTTATGCATATGATTGTCCCCTAGGACGATTAGGAGTCCTATAAAGTAATGGTCTCTCACTCATCACAATGTTGGCTTGAATAGAGGACTATAGTAGATAAAATAAAAATTATCTCAATTCCTATGAATAGACTCATGTATTGTTGGCACATTTTCATTTGAAAACAATGGTTGCAGTGGAGGATTTGGAGGGTATACATTTTCTGCAGAATTAGGGTTTTCATTTTGTACAAGGTTAGGATTTTAATTTTGATCCATTTTTCACCTATTAATTGATTAAAAATTTTAAAATTAACAATGGTTTTAATCTAATAAAAATTCTATCAAATATACCCTATTTTTGACTTAAATTAAAAAAAAGAGAGAAAATGAATATAAATTGTATTAAACTTAAAAAAATCAAACATACCTTACAAATTTGGTATTTTTTTGGTAATTAAATCTCCCCTAAATGGATATTTGAGTCGCTCTCCTAAAACCCACACGCACGCCCTAGTAAAAATATAGCTCTCAGGATTTTTTTGGTCTATATATAGTATAGGAAATGGATATTTGTTTCCTTCTTTCTACATTTTTAAATAGCACAAATAACGAATATCCATTTATAATGAATATCCATTTTTTATTTACATACTTTTTAATAAAATTGCCGAGTCCAAGACCTGAGAATATTTAACTACGCCTATTATTTTTAAATATTATATATTATAATAGAATACATATATTATATTATAATATATTATATTATATTATATAATATAATATAATATCAATATAATATAATATTATATGATAATATAATATATGTATTCTATTATAATATATAATACTACATATATAATATGACCTCTAGGGTTTTTTTTAAATTATAACACAAATAATGGATATCTGTTATATAGAATATAATAGTTGGTCAGGTTGTACCCGACACAATTATAAATTCTGCCTTAAACAAAGTAGATATATGTTTCATATCAGATATTCATTTTCTAATAGATATCCATTTTGTAACGGTTGTCCGCTCGTAATGGATGTCCATTTTGGTTCGATATTACCAAACCAAAATTGATATTGTACTCAGGCCTGCAAAAAATAAAAGGCATGAATTTTGCATTTTTGGACATGTTAAAAATGCCTTTTTTTCACATCACCACTTTTTGGACCCCCATGATTTTGCACAGACCCGTATTTTCATATAGATATTCATCATTCTTTTGAACAAATAAAGTATAGATTCTCCTTCATGTCTCCTTAGGAAAAAAAATTGATCTAAGGGGAATATACAATATTTTGATTTTATGATAGAACCTTAACTGCTTTCTTGAATATGTAAATACTCATCATTTTTCTCCTCAAATTGATGCATGAATTTACTTTCAAGTTCATTCCATGAAGTTATGTCATGCATAGGCAAGCAAGAAAAACAATATTTAGAATCATTTTATAATGTTTTCACAAAAAGTTTCATGATAACATCCTCTTCACTAATTTGACAATTCACCACTAAATTAATGAATTGATGTAAGTGCACTCCTACTAATTCTGATTTATATCCATTAAATTTTGACAAACAATTTGTTACATTCAAAGGGACCGGATGTGGGTAACCCTGAATTTTTTTCACATCAAGTGGTTTGTATATTTCAAGACCAAATAACCTCCTCTGAGAGTATAACTACTGCTAATGTACACTTTGCTATAGTTTTTGATTGATAAGTTTTCAAGAGGGTTGAATTTTCTTTGTACATTTTGATGAAAAGCTTGATATTGGTATCCCTAATATACATAGCTCACTAATATTTGACCAGGAGGGATAGGATAAGCATTTATTGGATTTGAGGCTTGTGGTCTAGATTTTTTTGTTGTGTATTGTGAGCATTACTTCTATTTCCAAGATTTCCAATTGCATTATGGGGCACTTGTGGGGTCATAGGACCACTTGTATTCACATATCTAACATGACTAGAGACCGGTATATATTATGATGCATTTGAAGTAGGTTGGGCACTCAACTATAACAACTCTTGAACCAATGCTTCTTTTTTCTTTACTTGAGCTAACAGTTGTTCTACTTCCTACCTAAGCTCAATTAATTCTCTTTTTTTGTAGGGATGTCATGGGAATCATAATTTGTATATGGAAAAGAAGAATTATGTTGATGGTTTTTTTTGCACTTCTCAACACAGACAAAGCACAAGTGTAATATCTCTCTTGAAAGGTGAAAATCTGCAACTAAGTTTTAGACAATCACCCCAAGGTCTCTCAGGTGTTAGGTCATGACAATGCTTGGAATAGTTCAATGGTTAATTTGATTTACTGGTAATCACAAGGAGGCATTTATGGTTTACAAGAATGGGAAGTTTGGTCTACAAATGGAGTTTCTAAGTTCTAGAAATGAAATAATAGTAGCTACAATTTCATGACAGTAGTCTAAAACTCTTTGTGTTCACCAAATTTTGCATTGTTGTGATGCTTAGTTCATCCCACACTAACAAAGGACTAAAATAAATAGCAAAAGAGGAAAGGGTTAAGAGAGCTATTCTAATTCTATGCTATGAATGAACAATAACAATGGAGGGTGATACATTAGATAGACTCCCATAAAACTAAGCTTTTCTTGACCAAGAGAAACCTGCAACTACATAAAACTGGTGCAATCTTCTAAGTTCTATAGATTTTTAGATTGTTCATTCACCTCATGAACATATAATTGAACTAAAGTGCAACATAAGAACTAGCTCAGACTAGCTTTGAAAAGTTATTTATCATCAATGAACCACAAAAAGAATGAGTTGGAAGTGCATTCAATACCATAACAAAAACCACCATTAAAGACATTCAAGAAACCAACAAACTAAAACTAACATGGAGGTTGAATCATGCATAAAAAATGAGCAAGCTCGAAGAAAACACCAAAAATAATGCAATTATTCCTTCTATTGTTGCAAAATTCCTCTTACAGCAATTCACCACCTTACAAATGAGGAGCAAGCCCCTATTTATAGTTTTCCAAAAGTGAAATGAATGGATAGGATTTAATTACAATGTGTGGCCTAGATTTGTTACAGCTCAGGGTTTCACCTACCCCCAATATTTCACAATTTAAAATAGATTTTTTCATCTTCTTCTCTATTTTGTCTTGTAGAATATTTCATCTTTTACCTACTATAGTTGTTTTGTCTTTTACCTACCTTCTTTGTTGTAGCTGAAAAATATTAAAAGTTTCCTTTTGTCTGATATATTTACAACATTTCTTCATTCAGTCAGGTGAATCTTGTTGCAAATTTGTGTCATTGAGAAGTAGATATGACATGCCCAATCCTGGTTGGCAGCTCCTCACCATCATCATCATCATTTGGTGGAGAATAAAATAGCTCCCCTTCGCTCCTTTTAAAGGTCGCCCTTTCAATTTTTGTCACTAACTTCCCATGTTTACATCCCCATGCAAGTCGGTCTTCCTTTGGCATGAATTCATAGGTTGGTTAGTCCTCCTCTAGAAAACTATCCATTGCTCGAGCATATTTGATTTGAAGTATTCCCCTTTTAGACACAACTCCTGACACATCTTGTGTGAAAGCACTCTCTTTATTATAGCTTCATCCTCTTGAAGAGTTCCTCATGTGAGATCCCCTTTAATAATGCAAAATCTAGGAACACACCCACAAATGAGTTAATCTCAATCACTTAATCACTCGTTCCAAGCATATTGAAATCTTCACCATGTAATGGTTCCATAAATCATAAGATTACATCATTTTGATCACAACCCTATGCCTGATGCAGTTTCGAATATGAGTCCTTGATAATTTAAAAATTGTTCTCTTTTGGGCATGGCTCTGTGTGCATGTGTATCCTCATATCTTCGTTCATTATACACACAACAAAGGAAATCTATTAAAATAGGTCATCCACAAAATATCAATGAAGGATCCAATTATAAGTAAATAATGTGTGATCAATTTTAAGTGTAAAATATTTTAACAAATTAAACACACCAATAAATTATTAGATCAAACAAAGGTAATTTAAAAGAAAAAAAAACTCTTAAAATCGTAGCTCCTTTGAAAGCGTCCTATTGTCCTCTATCTCTAGTGTTTCCCTGAATCTAGCTTGCTCTCAGATTATATGCTAGGCTCAAGAAAATGATCTCCTAGAGAACGAGATTTGAAATAAATGCATGCTTATGCTAAGATGCAATTAACAAGGCTAAAATTGATAGCTAAAGTATGATGATTGCTAAAACTGATTAATGCTAGATAATAACATGTGCACATGAATGTAAGTATATGCAAGTGTAACAAATGCTTGGATTCACAGAGGTATTTATAGAGTTTTTGAAAGACTCTAATTGGATGATGTAATAAATGGTTGAGATCAAGCTTGTCAAGATGAATGGTGAAAGATTTTTCAAAAGGTGAGAGAGAAATGGAATGTTTCCTTCTACACAAATTTTCTCTTTCAGATCTAAGGGAAAGTTTCTATTTGAGAAATGAGTAGGAGATAAGTCTCATAATTAAATAAAAAAAATATTTAATTACATGTGATGGTGAATTTAGAAGTTTCCATAATTAAATATTTAATATCTAATTATGTGTGAGAAGATCTGATAGAAAAGCATTTAATTAAATATATAAAATACTTAATTAAATATGAAGTGAAGAAAGTTTCCAATTGAATATTTTAGGATATTTAATTATGTGAAGAGTAAGGAAAGTTTCTAATTAAATATTTTAGAATATTTAATTATGCGAAGAGTGAGGAAAGTTTCTAATTAAATATTTTAGAATATTTAATTATGCGAAGAGCGAGGAAAGTTTCTAATTAAATATTTTAGAATATTTAATTATGCAAAGAGCGAGGAAAGTCTCTAATTAAATATTTTAGAATATTTAATTATGCGAAGAGTGAGGAAAGTTTCTAATTAAATATTTTAGAATATTTGATTATGTGAAGAGTGAGGAAAGTTTCTAATTAAATATTTTAGAATATTTAATTATGTGTGAGAGATGAAAATGGAAGGTAATTAAATATGTAAAATATTTAATTATGTGTGGAGATGAGAAAGGTATTAAATTAAATATTTATAATATTTAACTCAACTATGAAATGAAGAGGGTGTTTGGAGGAATATTCCATTATTTGAATTCAAATATTCAAATTTAGAATAACATGATAATTAATATAAATAAATTATAAAATTTATTTAATTAAATTAAGAGGAATATGGAAGATGGTAATAATTAAATAAAGTTATTTATTTAATTAAGGTAGAAGAATTATAAAAGTGAACAATATAAATAAATAATTAAATTTATTTATATGTAGATGACTTTAGTAGATTAATTAAATAATTTATATTTAATTAATTAACAAGCTTGAATAACCATGACCATTTTTAGGCATATACATTTTTCTCCTCTTTGAAGTGATGTGTGAGACACATTGCTTCAAAGAAAATATTCCTGCTCTTGAAATTTTTCCCTAATCAAAAAAATGTGACTGATATGCCCCTGATTTGAACCTAATATGTTTTTGATGATGATATTGATGATGCCCACTTGGGAGGTAAATCACTGATGATGAGAAAAAAATGTTGACTTGATGATGAAATTCAAATGATGAGAGGGATGAGGTGATTTAGCTTGAGATAATTGATGTATAAAGATGCCCCTATTGAAATGATGCCCTTTTTTATGGAAATGATGAAATGATGATGATTAATTGATAAATTTTCTTCCCAAAAATAGAAACACAAAGAGTACGTAGCTGATAAATTTGTTTCTCTTGAATGAGAAACAACGAGTAGAATGATTGATGGATTGTCTAATAACTTTTCTTTTAGAAAACAAAGACTATATGCTTGATATGACTTTTGATAAATTTGTTTTCTGTGATAGAAACCAAATAGTAGATAATGTGATTCAAACATATTTGCATTCGTGATTGAAGTAAAAATTTGATTGTTGATAAATTTTCTTTCCTGAAAAAGAAAACAAATAGTAAAATGATGACAAAGTAGCTTGATTTGATATTCAGATAGAGCGATTTAGCATTGACTTCATGATATGAGTCACTTAGATAGAGAACTTGATATGGGTCACTTGATATGGTTCACTAATATGGGTCACTATTATGGGTCACTGATATGGGTCACTTGATATGGTTCACTTGATATGGGTCACTAATATGGGTCACTTGATAAATAGATATGGGTTATGATTGCATGATGTGAGTCATTGATAGATAGAGATATTTTGATTGACCTTTTCATAGTCGAGGTGTGTCAGTACCATGCAGAGATCTTGGGGTAGGAAGTGCAGGATGCAGTGGACTTCCACCACAGAGGCCAACTCCATCAGGGGGCTCTAGTAGTTAGAGTTATGAGACTCATGTGATATTTTTTATGTATCATTATTCATTCATTCACACATCTCAATGTATATTATTTTTGGATCATGTACATTATTTTGGTCATATCTCATGTATCTCTCTTTGGAATTTTTAGCTTCATTGGACATTAGACATTTGCATTTTTTTTATGAGTGATGATATGCAGCAGTGATGATTTTTGATGATGTGATGTGCATTTATGAGATGATTATGTGATATGCATTCATTCCTATATGTTATGGAATTTGATATGCATTTGAATAATTTGATGACTAACATGATATGCAAGATGTTTTGATATTATGTGTTTATGATGATGATGAAAAATGATTGATGATGCATACTAATGATGTGATTATGAATATATGCCATGGGATATTTGATATGTTTTATGAAAATTTTTGTTTGGAAAATGATATGAAATTGTATGTATGGAATCTTTGTTTTCTGGATTTTCAAATGCAAGTAAATAACGATAATATGATGGAAAATGAATGTTCTGTTTATGATATGCATCATGAATTTGTAATATGAATTGATATGAGAAATGATAGGATGATTAAAGATATGATATGAATGTAATGTGACAAAGGATAAATGATATGAATAACAATATGAAGTCAAAGGATTAATAATAATGAGATGTATGATAAGATGATAAATGATATGTGATGAAATGTAATGATTTGTAATGATGATGAAATGAAATGATAAAATGAAATGAAATGATAATGAAATGAAGGATAATGAAATGATAAGTGATAAGTGGAATGAAATGAAATGAATGCTAATGAAATGATAAGTGATAAGTGAAATGAAATAAAGTGATAAATGGGATGAAAATGCATAAAATAAAAATGAAATGAATATGAAATTGATAAGTGAGATGTTAATGATATGAAGATGATAGATAATATGATAATGAAGGTGATATGAAAATAAAAAATGATAAATGAATGATATGAAATGATAATATGAAAATGAAAGGTGATGAGAAAACAAATGTCCGAATATCCTCAACAAATAGTCCAAAGAAACATGGTAGTCGTTGATGTTTTTGTTAGCCTTTCAAAACTCTGATGCAAATCCAGTATGTAGATATGTACAATGAGCGAGATGAAATGAAACTAAATGAAATCAACTATTTGTTGAGCCTTTTGTTAGCTTTTTTGAATCATCATAGAGTGTTTTAAAATGTTTGAAGTATGTACAAGCATTATAGGGTAAATTAGCACCAGTGATGACCTGAGTACAAATTTCATAATTTTTGATATAGCAAGTAAACACAAGAATCAAGGTATAATTGAACCGAGATGACCTGAGAATTTCTTGCATAAACAGACAAAGACTAACCACCTTTTGATGCAAATTTGGAACTGTCATCAGTGATAAACTTTGGAAATCATGTCTCGTGACATATTTGCAGCAAATAGATAGTTAACCTCAAGACAACAGACAAAGAAAAATCATCCTCTTTCCTCGCCACTCTAGTTCAGTACATCATTGAGTGTGCTCCAGAGAGATGATATCAAAACTTAAACAACTATTGTCCAAAATTTAGTACTTCTATGGAAAACATTATTCAGATTTTAGATCATCCAGATATGAGTCATGATATGGTACCTGCTGAAAAATGTTGTGATACGGATTGATGATTGGATAGTTGTTCATGTGATTTGATTGTTTGTTTGCATGATTGGATTTTATGTCACTTTCTAGCTATTTTTGTAAAACCTGAAAGTTAGTTGCCTCGAGTATGTCAGCATTTTCCCCAAGTATTAACATAACTTGCTAAAATGAAAATGCACAATAATCAAGCCATGGTAAGACATTATCACTCTATGAAAATGATGGCATCATGATGTTTGTATGGCCCTAAGATGATGGAAAGATGCATGAAATGAAGGTTGAGAAGCCAAATGCAAAACATGAACTAATAGATGGAGGGCTACAAATAGCGTCTGTTTGCCAAATTTTCACCGCTTTGTTTTATTATTTGTCGATTCATCATATTGTTTTCAATCTCTACGATGATTAAGATGTCGACCGCTTGGTTTTCACCATAACGCCAGATTTTTACGGATTTATCGATTTTTCGATGTTTTTCAGATCTCTTTGTTTTTTGATGGATTTTTCAAGATTTAATGTTTTATTTTTAGAGGACCTTTTCTGATGTTTTTTATGACTTCGGATCCTTTGTTTTAGATGCGGACTTTCATTTTTATTTTTAAGGATCCTTTTATTTTAGATTTTCGTGATTTTTCCCCGATGCGATGCTAAGACTTTTTTTCTATTGTTTTTGATATTTTTTTAAGGATTTTTTCTAATGTTTTTGAGGAATGCTTTAGACATAATACTTCTTCAGGTGCATGTTGTTAATGGGTTTGTCAAATAGTTCCCCTTCTGGCATTGATAGGTTGTATGATCCTGAACCGTAAACTTCTATTACCACATACAAATCCATCCCATTTGGTTCAAACATTCCTTTATTCTCTCTATCTTACTGATTGCATGGTTTCTCTTTCAGAACAAGATCACCAACCTGAAAGGTACGTTGCTTGACTATATGATTATAGTTGTGGGACATCATTTTTTGATATACTTTCAAATGATGAACTGCTCATTGTCTCTTTTCATCAAGGAGTTCTAGCACTTGTAGTTGAGAAACTCTGTATTCATCATCTATTATGAGACCTTTTAGTGATACTCTAAGTGAGGGAATCTCAACTTCTAGAGGAAGTATAGCCTCTTCTCCATAGACAAGAGAAAATGGTGTGGCTCCTATCAATGTTCTAATGCTAGTTCTATAGGCCCATAATGCGGGATTGTGTTGAATGTGCCAATCTTTCCCTACATCATTCATAGTTTACTTCAAAAATTTCAATCTTTTTTTATTTGAGCCCTCTGCTTGGCCATTCCCTTGTGGATAGTAAGGTGCTGAATATCTATGTTGAATATGTAATCACTCACAAAGTTCATCAACATCCTGATTCTTGAATGGTCATCCATTATCTGTGATGATGGAGGTGGGAATGACATACCGACAAATGAGATAGTTGAGTATAAAAGATGAGATCTATTTTTCAGTGACTTTAGTGAGAGGTACTACCTAAATCCACTTGGTAAAATACTCAATCGCTGTGATGATGAACTTGTGTCCATTTGATGATGAAGGATGAATCTTACCAACTAGATCCAACCCCCATTGAGAAAATGGTTAGGTTAGCATGAACGGTTGTAGTTCTTATGCAGGAGCATGAATGAGATTCCCATGAATTTGACATTTTGAGCACTTCTTCACAAAAGTGAATGATTCCCTTTCCATAGTCGCCCAGTAGTAATCCATTGTAATCAATTTCTTGGATAAGGTCAGTCCATTCGAATGAGTACCACAAATGCCACCATGAAATTCTTGTAAGGCTTTTTCAGATTTGTCACGTTCAAGACATCGAAGTAAAGTACCATCAAGAGGATGACGATAAAGGGTGTCAGCGATAAGAGTGTAGTGAGAGGATTGGCAGATAAAAAATTTATTTTGGTTACAGGACAAATCAGGTGGTAAGATGTCATCTTTTAGGTAGGAATAAATTTTTCCATACCAAGGTGAATCAGATCCCACCAAGTGGCAAATGATTAGGCTTTCAAGGGTGTCATAAGTAGGTGCAAATGATTGTTCCACCAGAAATTCATAGTGAGTCTAAGTTTCTAGGAGTTGTAACAATGAGGAAATTGTGGCCATGGTGTCAGCTACTTTATTATCATGTCTTGGAATCTATATAATAGTTATGTCCACGAAGTACTATTGGAAGTCATCAACCATTTTATTGTATGAAAACAATTTGTCATCTCTAGTTTGATAATCATCATTGATTTGATTGATTCCTAACTGTGACTCACCATAAACCTATAGTTCAGTGATCCTCCATTCCAATGCGATCTTCAGTCTGGTGATTAAGGGTTCAAATTCGGCTATGTTGTTAGTGTATGAAAACGTTAGCCTATATGACCGAGGAATGGTATTTCCTTGAGGGGTGACAAAGAGTATGTCTGCCCCTAATCCATGTTGAGTGAAAGAACCATCAAAATATAAATACCATGGTTGTTTTGATTCTACAGTGAAGACATCAACATCTGGAAATTCAATATGCATGGGATGTTCTTCTTGTAATGGTACTTCAACCAGTTGATCAGTGATAACTTGTCCTTTGATTTCTTTCTAATCAACATAATGGATATCAAACTCACTTAAGATCATAACACATTTTACTAGCCTTCCTATCAATGTAGCCTTGCTTTTAATAGATACTTGAGTGGATCAATCTTTGCAAAAATATTGATTGTATGAGCTAACATGTAGTGTCAAAACTTTTGTGAAGCAAAGACCACTACTAGGAAAGCCTTCTCAATGAAAGTGTAGTTGAGTTCATTCCTTGCTAATGTTCCTGAGCTTATATAATAGTTTGCACATTCCTTTCATGTCGAGTCTTCTTGTGCTAATAATGCACCTGAAGATGTCTCGGTTGCCGCAATATGTAAGATTAGAAGTTTTTCTAGATTTGGTGATACTAGAACTGGTGGGTTCATCAGGTACTACTTGATTTGTTGAAAGGCCATCTCACATTTGTAATCCCATCTAAAAGGAACAATCTTATGTAGTAGATGTGTGAAAGATAAACTCTTATCAGCCAACTATGCAATGAATCTACAGATAAACTAAAGTCATCCCTGTAATGATCTCAACTAACTAATATTCCTTGGTTGAGGCATTTCCATAATCACTTGTACTTTGGAAGGATCTACTTCAATTCTTTTTCCTAATACTATGTATCCTAAGAGTTTTCTAGATGTGACCCCAAAAACACATTTCTTGGGATTGAGGTGAACTTTGAATTTCTCCAATCTTGCAAATATTTTGGACAATATTTCTAGATGTCCTTCTCTGGTGTATGACTTTTCCAATATTTCATCTACATAATTTTCCATGAATGTGTGCATCATGTCATGAAAGATTGTAGTCATGGCTCTTTGGTAAGTAGCCCTAACATTCTTTAGACCGAAAGCCATGACGTTCCAACAGTAAGTTCCCCATGGACTTGTGAAAGCTATTTTCACCTGCTCTTTAGGTACAATCTTGATTTGGTTGTAACCAGAAAAAACCATCCATTAATGAATACATGGCATGGCCAACTGTCAAACCAACTATAGTTTCAATGTTTGGAAGTGGGAAGTCATCCTTAGGACATGCTTTATTAAGATCTCTAAAATTTGTGCACACTCTGACACTTTTATCTAGCTTGGATACAGGAACAATGTTGGAGATCCATTATGCTTATGAAGCCCACATCAAGGTGTTTTCTCAGTTCTTCCTTAACCAATAATGCAACATGGGGGTGCATCTTTCTAAGTTTTTGTTTTATAGGCTTAACCCTTGGTTTGATAGGAAAGTGATGCATGATAAGATCAGGATCAAGACATGGCATGTCTACATAAGACCAAGAAAAGTTGACTTGATTTTCTCTTAGAAATTCTATGAACTCTGGTACTTCTTTCTCTATCATTGATGCAGCTAACTGTAAAATCCTTGGTTTTTTTGAAGTTTCAAGATTGATAGATTTTGTAGGCTCAATCAAGATAGGTGATCTCTCAAGGTAGTCCTTCAGGAGAGTGTCAAGCTTCCCATCATTTAGTTCCTTAAAAAGGTTTTCACCATCTGATACACTCTTTATTTTATCTTTTGTTCAATCTAACACTGCCATATTTTGGTTTTCACCATTAGATCTTTCTTTTTTATTTTTATTTTTGTAGCTAGGAGAATTAACACTCTCCTAATTAAAGACTCTATATTGAAAAATCGCTAGTGGAACAATCATTTGCGTCATCTGTGGAAAGGAATTTTATGATAGATTCATCACTTGGAAACATAAGTATATCAATAGGTTCGGATGAATCCCAATCAATGAGATTAGGTTGGATCAAAGATAGCAAGTCGTCAGGTTGTGTGAAATCAGTTATGGTTATGGTCATAACAAAGTTGACCAAAGGATCTGAGGTATGAGGCCAATCAATGATGGTATTGTTCTCGCGATAGTCTTGTTCATTTAAATCTGAATCAATATCACTAGAATCATAGTCACCTTGTAGTTCAAATTCTTGTGGTTTGGTCCCTAAACCTTCACCTTCAATTAGAGTTGGGGTATACTTGTGTATCACATCAATCTTTTCATCCCTCCAAAACTCATCATTGTGGATGGTGTCCCATTCATATTCACCAAAGTTTGTGTCAGAGTTATTATCCACAAAATTTTGAATGGTTGTCAAACATGGCTCTGTTGTATCATAACATTCTTGCAATGCGAGGACAATATCATGTGACTTCTTGGATGTTGTTTCTATTGAGTTAGTATCATAGCCTAGTCATGTTTTATCTTTTGCAGCTAGTCCTGGAGGGTCAATAGGCTCAACTACTCCTTCTTTTCTCTTTCTAATAGGACCATTACCATCATATCCCATCTGTTGCATGATTGAATATCCCTTACCATATTTATTAGTTGGTAACTTGTTATTGAGAACTGTTTCATCTTCATCTTTATAGAGCCAACTTAGAATTTCTCTATCCTTAGGATCTTCCATGGGGAATTTTTCTTTGATAAAACATCCATTAAACTTTGTATTTGGCCCTGTTGGTGGTTGCATTGATGTTGAAGCTACAAATATTTGTTCTTGTGTGATAGAAGGTTTCCCATGTGACCGAGGTGATGTAGGTAGATTAGCAAGACAGAGAGAGTACTCCCCTACTCCATTTTCCTTGAACTGTAGTTGTTTGTCAAAGCTTTTGGTTAACTAACTTATTTTTGTATCAACTTTGGGAGAAGTGCTAGCAAGAGCTTCTCGATTGTTAGGAACCAAAGTGTCTTGACTAGATTTGATGTTGGCACAAGTCTAAGTATTTGAATTATCAGCTAGTATTGTGATCTCCTGTCCATCATAGGGAAACTTAAGACATTGATGATATGTGGACGAGACAGCCTGCATTTCATGGATCCAAGGATGACCCAAAAAGATGTTCTATGCAAGATCATGGTGTAATACTTGACAGAAAGTATTCTTGATAACAGGTCCCACTCTAATCGGTAGGATAATTAAACCCATGGATCCTCTTTCCTCATCATCATAGGATATAATAGTAATCTTTCTTCTAGGATCAATGGAGTCCTCAAAAAATCCTAAAGCCTTAACCAACTTCATGGTACATATGTTCAAACCAGCACCTCCATCTATTAGAACTCATCTAGCATGAAACTTGTGGACCATGACTTCTAAGTATAATGATGAATTATGGGGATGAATTATGGAAACATCATATTTTTCAGAGAATGAGAGGCATGTGGGTGAGGACAAGTGTCCCACCATGGATTGAAATCAATCCACATCTAGATCAGTGGATACAGTTGTTTCAACAAGGGACTTTTCTAGAATTTCCTTATGTGTTGGGGAAATCTTCAGTAGTTCTGAGATGGAAATCTAAGTACAAGTTTTTCGAAGTTGATTGACTAATTCATACTGATGTTGAGGTAGGGGCACAGTGGATTTCAGAGAATCACCCTTTAAGACAACTTTAGCTTGTGCCCTTGTTGTTGCATTGACCTCCCTATTTTCCATCTTTTCCTTGACTTTTATAAAATCGACCCACTCGTCATCAGTGTAGATATGATTGATTATATGATCATCATTGATATGAGGCACACTTTTTCTAGAAGACTCACCTTTTTGATAATTGGGTAAAGGATTGTGAAATGCTTGGTGGTCTTTGTTCAATTTTTGGTGTCCTACCTTAATGGTGTCATTTTCTATCAAGTCTTGGATTACATTCTTCAAGGCTTGAAAATTATTCCTGTGATGGCCCTTGCATCGATGAGAATCACAATAGTATACATCATTCAATGATGGAGGATTCACACTGGGTTCATAATTTTGTTGAGGTGGTAGGGTTCTTTGCCATCAACTCTTTAAAGGCATATTCTAGAGATTGAGCCAGTGGAGTAAAAGTTCTTCTGCTAGAGAAGAATGAAGATCATTGTGGATTCGTGTTTGAGGCATTTCCTAAGGAATTTTTGTTGTTATTTTTTCCATGGTAACCTTGATTGTTAACATTCCCTTGATTGGGAGTAAAGTTTTGATTCACGTTATTCCTTGGAGGAGGAGGATTGTTTCCTTGATTTGTGACCGAGTTGACATTGTTATAGTTATTGTTGCGAGGAGAATTTGGAACACTAAGAAAGAATAGCTTAGTCAAGACATTATTTTCATCTACAACACCATCATTCACCATGTTTTTGTTGCGAGTCCAAAACTTAGATTTGTCGTTGTGGTGGTTTGAAGAGCTAGGATTGTCCTTATCAAGTTTTATTATCCCTCTTTGGACCAAGGCACTTTTGATAATGATGGTATTTTCAATCAATTTTTGAAAAGAGGGAGGACAGTGAAGATTAACATGCTAGCTCATCTCTTGATCTAAGTTGTTTATAAAAGTGGTGATTTTTTCCTTTTTAGGAACACGACATGGGTATCTAGCAAACAATCTTCTCCATCTTTGAAGAAATATAATGAATGGTTAACTAGGTTTCTATTTAGCCTTGCAAAGATCAATCATGGTTATTTGATGTTGGATGTTGTAGGAATATTATGATATGAATTCGTTAATCAACTCCTCAAATGTCTTGATGGGTGGTGTGATTTTTGATAGCCATTCCATAGCTTGGCCTCCAAGACTTCTAGGAAAAATATGCATCAGGTATGTGTCCTCATGAGAGAACTCTAGATTCATATTTTTGAAGTCCCTAATATGTTCGATTGGATCTGATTTCCCATTGTAATGATCAAACTTTGGGATTTCACATTTTTTGGGAAATGGAATCATGTTGAGGCATCTATCAAAGTGATACGGATAGATGTCATCAAGAACGTATGTCTTTGTTGTGGATCCCCCTTGTAGATCTTTAATTTTTCCTTGTAGTGATTTAACTTGTTGAGCTAAGGCACTAAGATCAAACAAGGGTGTTTCATCAGCTCTTTATGTTCTCAGTATCAAAATCATAGGGAAATTTAGTTCCTTTTTCATCTAGATAGAAGAAATATTTTTCTTTATTGTGCTCCAAAATATTTTCTAAGGCTTTGTGAAATTTTGGATCTTGTTAAGCCTCTCTAAGACATTCTTCATCTTGTTCACCACCACTCACCAGAGGAGCTTTTCTCCCATCCCTGTTGAAAGGGAATGGATTCTTTTCTCTTTCACCCATGTTATCTTTAAAAAGGGGATTATGACTCACACTATAAAGGGTATTGCTAGTCTTGCCCTCTTCTTGAGTTCCTCGACTATGACCTTGTTGAATATCCTCTTTCAGCTTATTATATTGAAATCTTGTAAAAATAGGCATACGATTTCGAAACGTTCGTCTAGACTTAGATCACAATTTGAGAAATGCACCAATGATGCTATTTTGATATGATAAGATGAAAATCTTATGATATGATTAAGAGATATTCCTAATTCTTGATTGTGGCTTCCAATTGTAAAGGATATCATAATCCTATTGGGGAAATTGAATCGAATAATCAAAAATTTATTTGAAAGGTGCACTTTTTAAGATTTTGATCCTTGTTTTCGAAGAATGATGAGTATATCAAATAGCCTAATTAAACTCACTGAAGGATTTTACTGGGATGTGTTTGATATTCAATAGAAGGTTGTGGTAGATAATCAATCTCAAGAGGCCGATTGTGATTGTGTTGTTGAGATAAAGCTCATCTCTAAAAAATAGGCTCGTGAATATAAAGGCTCTATAGCGTACTTGTCAGTGAATCCCCTAGCAAAATCTTGGTACCTATGGAGAAACTCACAATAATGGAGCAAAATGTTTCGACTTTTATACAAAAACTTTCTTCGTTGCAAATTTTTCTTACAACCTAAATGTTTCTTAGGCTTCTTGATCCTATTGGAAATCGATTTCCTAACAAAATTGGTTGATTTCCACTCTCTAAGCATGAGAGAAATGTTGAGATGCTACCAGACCAAGGATGTTATAAACTCAGATATGTCAAAAGTGAAAATTCTAGAAAATGACAGATGTGCTACTCTATGTCCTATTTTGCACTGCAGAAATAGGCATATGTGCTAGAGAAATAATCAAATGTGCTACAACATACCTCAGATGCACTACAATATGTCTCAAATGCACTTCATAAAATATTTTTGACAGTGACCCAAAAATTGTTTGTAGAATACTTAGCCTATGCTCTAAAATAGACTCCAAATGCACTGAACTAACCAGTGAATGCACTAGAAAGACCTTATATGCGCTAAGACACTCCCTAGATTCGCTAAAACTATTTTCCAAACAGTTGAGAATAGTTTTCAGCTAAATTTTTGAATGTTCATTTTGGATGATCTTTTATCTGAGTTAATGTGATGGAAGACACAACAAACATTCTAAAAATAGATGTTTTTAAACCCTATACTAAACATCAAGTGTATGATCAAAAAAAAAATTCAACAAGTGTGTTCACAGGTTTAGCACATGAAAAACAATTTAGGAAGACTCACTCTTAGTACTCAAGTAGGTCATCCTAATAATCAACAACCCACATCTTAGAACTATGTCACCTCACACAGCTATGTCACCCCTGAAGGGGCACCTGGGTTTCCGTCTTTTCCAAGCACGTAATCAAAGTGACGGAAGTGGCTATTGGATGCCCTGAGAAAATGGTCCTTGGCAATTATATGGTGTCTTGGGGGCAGATTCTTCCCTCCCCTTGCACTATGATTATTACGATGTTTAGAAACTAACTTCAACTAGCTACTACACTAGGTTCTTAGTAAAGGTTTTCGTTTAGTGCGGCAATAATAAACTCCATTAGGAGACCTCCCAACCTTTAGAACAAAGGATTTGGGGATGGTTATCTTGCACACTACCAACAAAAGATGATTTTCTCATATTTTCTTTAAATTTTATAGTGGGGCGGAATAGCCTAGCTTTGGCTTGAACCCACTTGAGTCATTCCTCTTGGGTGAGTACTTTTTCCCACAAGAGTAGGCCCTTTAAAGGATGTAATAAAGTAGTAAATTTGAATGAAATGGAAAAGGAAAGTCTAGTATTTTGATCACCCAGTTAAGGGGAGAGCATAGACCTATTGCCACAAACAAAGTAAACAAATGTTCTTTCTAAAACACAAATGACAATGATTTAATCTATGTGAAGATGTTGCTTCACAACAAGCATGAGATTCATTTTAATTGCAAAAAAATAATTGTGTGGTGACTATCCTAGATTGCTTCATTTTAAATTC
>VDFB02098059.1:0-44459 GCA_007258455.2 Sequoia sempervirens | reverse complement strand
CTGAACTTCCAGCGGTGAAGCATTGTAAACATCTTCTCTGAAAAAAGAGAGAAGGATGAATGTAACACACCCCCCCACTCCGTGAATTTCGTGTACATTTTGTAATTACTTGTTTGATTTACTATCGCTTCTGTTAGCAGTAAGAAGAGCCTCCCCTTTCGAGAGGAAGATTCACATCTCACATGGTGGCTGAGGTCCAAGTTGTGTAATCTATCGAAAAGCTGATTACATAATTTTCACCCAACAAAGGAATAATACTATAAGCTATTAAATTATTATCCTCTTTTAATTAATTAATAATTAATTAATAAAATACTCTTAATAATTTAACAATTTGATTTAATATTTTAATTAAATCACGTTAGAACTATGAGCAACATAACCCAATCAACACCCGACAGACAACAATGAATCTTGACCATGCAAAATAATTGAAACACATGAATTAACCAATTAATTCAAACGACAATATAGATCAACATTAAATGACCAATTAAAAACGAACGACTCAAACAAAACAATACCAAGACAAGAACAAGGTCACAAACGGATGACGACGTTAGACACAGTGATGGGGTGATGGACTAGGATGAGGATACTTTCTTGTCAAATCCTTAAACCACATCATATCCATTGGGTATGTTGGGCACGCTCAGACCCGATGGTGCGGGTGAAGTCGGTGCCCTGTACCTGCAATCCTGCATAAGACCAAGTGTCAAAACAACATATATATTCCATGCCAAACACACCGTGAGAGAGAATTGCAGTGTAGCAGGGCGCTCACGGATGAGAGAGCAACACAGTCCCTCTCACCCGACTCTGAAACAATTAACACATCATCATAAACATCATGAAGTGAGCATTAATCAATTTAAGTAACCACACAATATCACATAATCAGGTAGAGATGAACACCATGCATCATTATATCATCAACATTATAAAATAGTGTCATGTGCATCCAAACAAAACACACAAGTCAAATAGGTGAAACAATCACCATCGAGGTCTCGAGTATGCATCAAAACATAAACAGTATCATAAGAGTAGCAGTAACACAAGAGGCACTACATGGACAACTTAAGTCCAACTTCAATAGGTGTGGCAATTGGTTTGCAATCTTTCATATAAAATCTGCAAGATATACATAAAACATACTTTTTTCTTAGGCATGAACATTCCATCTTCATTTTGCCATACATCTAGACCAAGAAAATGTTGCATCTATCCCAAATCAGTCATCTCAAATTCTGCAACCATAATTGTTCTAAACCCTACAAATAAAGTTGATGTCTTCCTAGTGGAGATAAGATCATCCACATAGAGAACTAGGATACAAATATCACTACTTGAGTTCTTGATATAAGGATTGGGATCCAACTGATTCTTTACAAGACCTTTTTGTTGTAGGTATGAGTCAATCTGGGAATAGCATGCTCTTAGTGCCTGGTTAAGACCATAGAAGGCCTTCTTCAATATGTAAATATAGTGTTCTTAAGAGGGTATTTCAAATCCTTTAGGTTGGTTAGCATAAATTGCTTCATTACTATAACCATTTAAAACAACACTCTTAACATCCTGTTGATGTGATTTTTACGACTGCACCAATCAGCAGAACAAAGTTACCCGAAGGCTACTCCATTCTCTCTTGATCAAAGAATTCCATGCGCTAAGATTGCACGTTCAACTCCAAGGTTCCGAAATGCTTTGGAATACCCTCAGTCGGTTCGTTGTGAATTTCTATTTACACAAGGGGACTTACACAATTGTTCAGGATGTTTGCAACTAACAACAGGATAATGCTTTGAAGGGGAGTTTCATGCGAATGATTTAGCGTTGAGGTATGAGTTTTCCTAAAACTAACCAGAAATGTGCATAATTGAATGGCTGCAGAGATTAGAAAATTTATGACCTAGTCTAAAGGAAAGATGTGTGGAGCTCGACTTCAGCAGACCTCAACCAGATTCTACCTTGTCTCACGTTGGATAGCTTCAGCAAAATTGGTGCAATCTTCAAGGGAGTAACAAAAGATATTCAGATTATAATTCAGCATACATATACCATCAGAACGACACATACAAGCATACGAATCACAATCGAAGATTAATTTGAAATGATTTCCAGTTGAACACGCAAGGCAAACTTGCCGTCAACAAGTTGCTAGTGGTAAGGATTAAACGAAGCTACGTCAATCAAACACCACAAATCCACAGTTAACTACTTGCATGAAAATTACTCTAACTTATGTCCTATTTGAAGTCGAAGGCTAAAGAAACCTCACTAACTGCTCATAACGAAAGACAAATTCACCAATCAATGAAATTCTTTTATTATGATAGTCTTCATAACAATTCCTCACAAAATTCTCAAAGGGAGAATTTTCCTTCTCCTTCAAACAATGCAATGAAACTATTCTAACTCTAACTGTCTCTCTATGCTCTAGTAGAATGTCTATTCTCTAGTCTAATGCTCTAATAATGTACAAATGAGGGGACTTCCCTTTATATAGCTGGCCAATCTCAATGGACGGTCTAGATCAAATTACAAAGGATGGCTCAGATCGAGCCACACTAGCCCTAGACAAGATTCTGCCCTAAAAACCGCCAGAAGGTGGAGTGGTGCAGTTAATGAACACAAAGATAGCAGATTCCTCCTTTGACCACTAGGGGCAATTAATGCCCACTATCCTTCCAGAAGACTCTCGTCTAGGACCCTGTTTCCATTGTTCTTTTCTCTAACCGTGAAAGCTATGAATCGGGCCAGCATTGCATCAACTTCCTGTTCTGAAATTGCCAGAGTAAGGTTGAGTTGGTATTCGAGGATGGCAATCATCTGCTCTTGCCAGTCACAAGACTTTCTCCAACTCTCAATGGATTCCTGCGTGCTTTGAATAATAGCTGAGAATGTGGAGATATTTTCAAAGTCCAGTTGAGCAAACACCCTCATCTCAGAGAAGAAAGGTTGCAATCTCCCTTTCAATCCATCTACTTCCACCTCCTCAGGAGTTAGTCTTTTGGCGAACAATGCCTCCAGTGTGTTGAAGATGCCCTCGTGAATATTTCCCATTGCTTTTATGATCTTGGTAGACTCCGCCTTTGCTGTGTCGAAGAAGCCTCTGCCAGTGAATGCAGTAGAATACCAGCTCGGAAAATCATACCGATCTCTCGCTTGAATCAGCCCTTCATCATCCAAAGTCTGGGTTGGTATTCACATTAGAGCAGCTAGGCATGGAATAGTCTGATCCTGGAATATGTGAGTGTTGTTCCAAGCCTGCTCGATGTTCTCCAAGCGTGAGAGGATATTGGAAGCGTGCTGGAAAGAGGAGACAAGATCAACCATGAATCTTTCAGCTTCAGCACGGACACCGCCTATCCACTTATCTCCCTCCTGAATAGCCTTCTTCATTTCTTTGAGTCTGCTGATCGACTCCCGCGGCAGCTCAGGTGGAAGTTCCACCATTGGGTTCTCTTGAGCACACGGACGTGCTAGATGCCGCACATACCTAACTAACACCTTATGCTCCTTCAATTTCTTATACTTTTCTTCCTTTCGTACCAGCGTATCCTTCAGTGCCTGGAAGGAATTTTCAGCCTCCTCAACAACTTGTGCTCTGGATGGACGCCCTAATTCAATTGTAGCGACCGTGTAATTTTCAGGCATCACATCTCCTAGCTCATATTCCTCCCTCGGAATTGCAACATGGAAAGTGCGAGAACCAGCCTCATTCGTTTCCATCCTGGAGTACTTCCTGGCTCTCTTCCTTGTAGGTGACCCACTTATTCTATTTAGGAGTTCCTCCATTTCTACTGCTGGGTCGGTGTCATCCTCCTGATCTCTCCTTATTGCTTGTGTGAGCCAATTTGGAGCATTTTGTTGAGTGCTATAGACGATTAGTGGCTGCTCCTCTGTTGCTTCCACTTCATTCGGTCGAGGCCCATCTGTCTCCATATGCTGGCTATCCTCCTCAAAACCCCGAACTTCAGGCTCCATAATATCTTCATCCTCAAAAGCTGCTTCGAGTGCATGATCCAAGCGAATGTCTGTCTCTGTTTCTTCTCCTTCATTTGGTTGATCGACACCCTCAGGAGCGTTGGCACTTTGACTATCAAGTTCTCTAAACAACGGCTGGTTGACTTCTTCCATATCCTGTTCTTCAGCCACTCTAACCCTCTGATCTGCAAATACTAACACTTCTTGCACACTTGAAGAGCGAGCCAACAACTGCGTGGGCGATGCTTCCTTTGTTCTTTGAGGCTCAGGCTGAACCGGCTCCTCTACTCGTGGTTCTGCAGGTTGGGCAATTTGTTTCCTCTTCCTTATTGATATTGGTGGCCTCCGATCGCCCATGAGATTGTACGAGAGGGCAATTGATCTTCTCTTCAGCCTGTGTACATGACCCTCCACCCAACTCCTCGTGAAGGTTAAGACAGGCATAGACAAAGTGTCTAAGTATGTGATCTCTGGCTCTGCCCAATTAGGTGGTGGGATTGGCGTGTCCTTTATTGATTCATAGTCCGGGTGTGTTATGCTTGCATCTTCATCAACTTGATCTGGAACCTGGATGACTTCACATTCTCTGATCAACTTCAGGGGTAATCTGGAGAACATCGTCCTTCTAATCTTAGCTTCACTGCCTGCATTCGCCCAAAAGTCTTCTAAATGAGTCTTGTGCCTATATTCTTCACCTTGTACAGTTCCAATCTTCCCTCGGGGGTCAAAGTCCTGCCGGCTGGTATGGAGTGTGAGGTGATAAAACTGCAATTCATCTTCTGCCTTCTTGGCTCCCTGCAAAGAAGGGCACTCGAGCGAATTTCCCATAACAATAGGAAAATCCAAACCTCCTTTCTTCTTCTTCCTTATAATTTTGTCATAGGCTATGAGTTGCCTAGACACCTCGAGCATTATCATTCTATTTGTGGGATACCTCGGTAGTCGGTAGGCATATGAATGGTGCCCCGACAGCCTTAAATAAATGAACTTTGGGAATTGGACAAACCAAAACCTGTACTCCTCGATCAACTCCTATGCTTCTTTGGATATTCTTTGCTGCACCCTCCATGGAAGAGTCCTCGTGATGTACATTGTGAAGATGTCGTTCACTCTTTTGAAGTGAGAAGTGCTCGCTAGATGCAACTGCCTGCAAGCCTCGTGAATTTTGAATTAACCAAAGCCACACCCAATCGGCTCCTGGTATGTCAGCCCCTTATATCTTGTCATTCGAGCCAGCATATAAATGACATATGAGCTCATGTAGAACGTCTTTGTCCTTCTTAGATTTTTGAATTGTTCATCAATGTTATCGCTGATCATCTTCGCCCAATCTACATATTCCTTTGCTTCCAGTACCATGCTGATATAGAAGAACATCCAAGGTTCAAATGCATATGCTTGTGGGCTGCCATTTACTCGGCTGAGCATCATGATCAAATCGCAGTATTCTTGC
Organism: Sequoia sempervirens; assembly: GCA_007258455.2. NCBI lineage: Eukaryota > Viridiplantae > Streptophyta > Pinopsida > Cupressales > Cupressaceae > Sequoia > Sequoia sempervirens. Next base: position 39,016 of record VDFB02098059.1, on the reverse strand, counting down.
TTCAACTCCTTGGAGATGATCTGCTTCGGCAACTTGGCACTAGGAGGTTTTGGCTTCCTCATCCACGTAGTGTTGATCCTCTTGGCGCACCTATCAAAAGATGTAGCATACATCTTATTAGCTCTCTCCTTGGACTTGTACAACATTTTGTCCATAACGGGAATCCTGAACGCCTCACCAATTGTATCAGTCATGAAATTTGCCAATAGCTTGCCTTCTGGAGAAACAATTGTACAGTGGTCTGGATTGTAGTAGTTCGCACATTCCATAATCAGCTCCAAACATCGAACTGTTGGCGGGAAACCGGCAGCTGCATACAACCTGCTTCTCACAATGTTGTGCGAAGTCACTGACGGAGGATAGCCACCCTGCCCATATATTCTTCTCTTGAAGGCCTCGAGGTTGAAAAATCCGAGGTTGGTGTCAGTCAGACCTCCTAGCTTCGACACAAACTTGGATTCCAGAATAAAAGAGACTTCTTCAATCGCTTAATAATGGAATCTAGCAGCACTCGTTCCACGGATAAACCCCCTACGAAACTTGTCTGTTTCCTAGGATTCGTGAAGTTCAAGCACGCATAACGAAGTGATTTTCAAGCCACCTCGAAATGCGTTCCTAAGCCTCGAATAGTCAATTCAAGCATTCCCCCTTGTTCGCCTCGCAAAGACCTTCGAAACGAGATCTTTCGCTAAGTCCTTCACTATCCGCATTTCTAGTGAATTACAAAATGCAGCGCGGGCACCGGAAAAGCGCGCCTCGCTCAAGCCAAAATTGGCTATATGTGGGTCGTCGTATGCTTAAAATTTAGCGCCCCTGCATGAAAGTGAATTTTTTCCAAAATGTAATAGCTCTAAATTTTAGCGCCATTACACTTTTTCCTGACACTTAAACTTTTTTGGCCCTGGCACGTTTCTTCATGATTTTCGCATCTTTCGTCAATCGTGCCACTTTTCATGCCTGAATTTATTGCTCGACTTTAGTTAGGTTTTCGATTTTCTCTTTCACTTAAAAGTGTTTTAGTTCGCCATTTTCATTGTTTATGATTTTAGTTCTTCCTCTCTTCATGCTGGGCGAGTTTTCTTCAAACTGCAAACACGTTTGTCTGAGAATTTTGACATCCCTTTCCAACACTCTTCGCGTTTCATTTTGGTAAGTCGTTATCTTTGTTTTATCTCTTTTCTTCTTTCGTTTTTGTACATATCTGGAGATTTTCATGAGACGTTTTTATCTTACCCCGCTTATTTCCATACATACATTCCTACATCTCGCTTTTGTATCCAAAATATACCTTAAGATGTCAGTTTCGTACTTAGCCATGATGATAAATATGTCAAAATATTTTCAACTCGAGAATGTGTTACGCTAAAATTTAGCGCCCCTGCATCAAAGTCTAAATTCCCAAAAGATGTAAGGGCACTGAATTTTAGCGCCCTTACACTTTTCCTAGTTTTTTCTTAAAACACTTCCATTTTTCTCAGTTTTGCTCCAAACCTTGTTTTTTCCAGTTCGTGCATCGTTTTCCGTGCATCATCCTCCGTTTCATGCTTGCTCGACATTGTTGCTCGCTTCGCGCTTCCCAATGCTATTTTTTCGCTTAACGCCTCAAGGATTCACTCATCCTTGCGCTTCCGTATCTCATCAAGTGCGATCCCGGAAGGTGATGTCCTTTGATCTTGGTTCTTCCAAATAAAAAGTTCATGCAGGAGACGAGGAAGAAGTATGAAGACTCCGCGCCCAAGCAAAGAAAAATGAAGAAGCTTCCTATTCTCCAGTGTTAGACATTTCCGGTGCATCCCATTATGCATCTTGTAAATATTTCTCGACATTTTCGAATGTCATTTTGTAAATTGTAATTACACCAAGTCCAAAGATGTAACATTTTCAAAACAAATTACACTTTGACTTTGGTCAAAGTTAGGTGAGATTTCCTAAAATCACTCACCTAACTCTCCCTGATTTTCTCAATCTCTTTCCTTATTTTGCTCATCCCTCTTTCTATATAATGTGAGGGATTTTCATTGTAATTTATCTTTTAGCCTTTTGCAACGAAGTGCTGCCCTTTTGTAAGCAAACTTGTGAAACTTTGCGTTCATGCTTTGTGAATGAGATTCAATCAATAAAGAAAAGGATTGCAAGCCAAACTTTGTGTTGGATTCGATACTTTTGTAAGTTGATCTGATTTGGTAGTGATTAGTTCGAGGAATCTTAAAGACTCTAAGTAGTTGATGTAAACTTTGTGTTACATTCGTTATTTAGATTGCATTGTATTTCTTTAATCATTGGTTGAGTGATCTATAAGACTTTGCGCTTATAATCATTCATGTTTTGCATTTTTTCTGTTGAATAATCTTACAAGACTTGCTTGTAATTATTCATACTATTGATACTTTGTCGGGCGATCTACAAGACTTTGTGCTTGTAATCGCTCGTATATTAACACTTTGTTGATGATCTACAAGATTCCTTTATGCTCTTGTAATCGCTCATGCCGGTTTCTCGAATAAGTGTTAAGGGCCTAAGAAGACTTTGTGTCAACGTAGCAAACGGCACGCTTATGATCCAATATTGATAAAGCAATGGAATCCATTTTGTGCCTTCTTGAGCTTTCTTTTATTTCTTTGTTTATTGTTAATTATTTCTGGTAATCTCTATGCTTCTGCTTTGACGATAGAGATATTGGCATTTCATCGCTAGTTGTTCGCTTCTGCTATCAAGAATTTAACTTCCAACACGGAAGCATTGTAAAACATCTTCCTAAAAAGAGAGAAGGATGAATGTACGGCACCTCTAATTCGCGGAATTTCGTGGTACATTTGTAATCATTTCTGGTGTGATTTTACTATTGTTTCTCTTAGCAAGAAGAAGGCCTCTTTTCCGAGGGTATATCTCCACATCTTCATAGCCGGTCAAGTCCAAGTTGTGTAATTTGTCGAAAGTTGATTACATAATTTTCACCCAACAGTTTTTTGGCGACTCCGCTGGGGACACGATACGCATTCTAAAGCCTCATGCTTTCGTTTGAAGTATACCTGTGTCCTTTTCTATTGTAATTTATTTTCTTATAAGTTTTTCAAGATTTCACCAAGGACATGTAAATGGCTGCTCAAGGTCCTTGGGGAAATGCTTTTGGTCCGTTGAGCCTAGTTCTACCCCTACATGCTCTTCCTGAAGGCTCACGGAAGAACTTTCCCAAGTTTTTTGGTGATGGGCAACATCCTGACGAGCACGTTGCTGCTTTCTACATTGCTTGTGGAGTTCATGGTGTTGAATACGAAGATGTATCTGTAAGGCTATTTGTGGAGACTCTCCAAGGTGTTGCTGCAGATTGGTTTTATCATTTGGCGCCAAGTACCATCACAAACTGGGCAACTCTCATAGCCAAGTTTGAAGAAAGGTTCAAGCCTCCTGAAGATGCTCTTGCTTTGTTGGCTCAGCTCACCCAGTTGAAGAAGGAATCTCACATGCCTATGCGCGAGTTCATTGCTCACTTCAACAAGTTGACACGAAGAATTCCAACTGTTGCTCAACCTACAGCTGAGAACTTGAAATGTTTCTTTGTAAATGCTCAAGTGCCTGAGGTTGGTTTCCTATTGAGAAGAGCACCTCCAGCTACTCTTGCAGTTGTGCAGACCTTGGCGACAAAAATTGAAGATGATCTCATTCTTGCTGGGCAAATAAAAATTGACTCAGATGAATCTGAAGAAAGCTCTTCTTTGGAGTTATTTTCTTCCATCACAAGGAGGGATCCTATGGTGCAAAGGTTGGCAAATGAGCTATTTGACCTCAAAAAGCAGTTAGCTCAAGGCATGTTTTTTGTGCCTTGCAAGGACGTACCAAGGAGGTCAATTTCAAATACTGCTCATAATTTTGCTGTTGGTAATCAACACAAGTTATCTTCACCTCCAAAGAGGCTTGCTCTTGAGGTACCATTAGTAAAAGGAGCAGTGAAGCATCCTGACTCCGATCCAAGTGATCTCGCTGTTCTCTTCCGAGAAAAGGAAGTAGACATAGCTGGCGACTCCCAATTCTGGTTTATGCAGTCTCAGAAAGCCATTGATGAAGATCAAAATGATGAAAGTTATTTTGCTGAAATTCAAGTAAATGAAGACGATCTTGTCTTGAGATCTCAAAAGATGGACATGCATGAAGGTCTCAGTCAAGTTGAAAAGAATGCATATGTGTTTCAAGATCATGAACTTGAACAGATGTTGCATAAAAGAACTTCCCCAAGGCATGATGAGGACCTTCTTATAAATTATTCAGATTTTTCCAAGTCTGAAGATGGTGAACATCATATTGAGGTATGCAGTGCAATCATATCTTCGTCTGAATCACATGAAGGAGATCATTCCAATCAGCATGAGGTTGCCATGGTTGATGAATCAGTTGTTCAAGTAACAACTGGTAAGAAGCATTCAATCTTTGACAGATCAAGGGAATGTCCCATAAGACATCTTGCTTGGTTGGAGGCCAATGGGAAGACAGAGGTTCCACTTGCACATGAGAGTGAAGATAAACTTGAGGATGCAGCTAAAGATATATTTGTAGATGCACAGGAGCAGCCTGGATTCAATGATTTATTTTGGAGCAGCAATATATCCATAATATTTTCAAAGGTAGTTGAACCCGTTCATCTCCTTCATGAAGCAATGTTTCAACCTCATCTACATGTAGCTGCTAATGATCATGGAAGGCCTTGCAAGTTGCTGAAGAAAGGCAACTATTTTTTTGAACCTATGAATGGTTTCATTTGAGAAGATTTCAACATACGTTCAGCGTTCTTCGCGCATTCGCGTACAGTTTCGCGCCTTCGTCTTCAGGAATTTGTTTTTCGTCGTTGTCACCTGACTCCAAGCCCAATGGATAAAGGCACTTGAATTTTGGAGTTCTTCTTCCTTCATTCTTTTCAAAGAACGACCGAAGGAAGATCCCCAGCAGGAGCCAAATTACATTATCGCTGAATCTAAACAGTTGCTCATTCCATCTGATAAACCCCTACTAAACTTGTTCGCTTCCTAGATTCGCGGGAGTTCAAGCACATAACGGCGGATTTCTTCAAGCCAATTCTCAAAATGCGCTCCTAAGCCTCGAATACAGTCAATTCGGCATTTCCCATGTTTGCCCTCACAAGACCTTTTCTAAACGATCCTTTCGCTAAGTCTCACTATCCGCATTCTTAGTGAATTACAAAATGCAAAGCAGCACCGAAAAGCGCGCCCTACCCCGGCCAAAATTTGGCTAAGTCTGAAAAGTGCAAGGGCGCTAAAATTTAGCGCCCCTGCATGAAAGTGAACTTTTTCCAAAATGTAATAGCTCTAAATTTTAGCGCCATTACACTTTTTCCAGACACTTAAACTTTTTTGGCCCTGGCACGTTTCTTCATGATTTTCGCGTTTTTCGTCAATCGTGCCACTTTTCGTGCCTAAATTTATTGCTCGACTTGAGTTAGGTTTTCGATTTTCTCTTTCACTTGAAAGTGTTTTATTTCGCCATTTTCATTGTTTATGGTCTTTGTTCTTCTTTTCTTCTTGTTGGGCGAGTTTTCTTCAAATTGCAAACACGTTTTTATGAGAATTTTGACATCCCTTTCCAACACTCTTCGCGTTTCATTTTGGTAAGTCGTTATCTTTGTTTTATCTCTTTTCTTCTTTCGTTTTTGTACATATCTGGAGATTTTCATGAGACGTTTTTATCTTACCCCAAGCGCTATTTCCATACATTCCTACATCTGTTTTATCCAAAATATACCCAAGATGCTGAAGCGCCAAAATTTAGCGCCATGACATGATAAATATGTCAGAATATTTTCTAACTCTGAGAAATGTAAGGGCGCTAAAATTTAGCGCCCCTGCATCAAAGTCATTTTTCTGAGATGTAAGGGCGCTGAATTTTGGCGCCCTTACACTTTTCCCAATTTTTTCTTAAAACACTTACATTTTTTCCCAGTTTTGCTCCAAACCTTGTTTTTTCTGTTTTGTGCATCGTTTTGCGTGCCTTTTCATCCGCTCCACGCTTTCCCATCATCGTTTGCTTGCTTCACGCTTCCCAATGCTACTTTTTCTGCTAACGCTTGTTGATTCACCATCCTTGCAGTTTCTCTCTAGATCTCGTCAAGTGATTCCGAAGGTGATGTCCTTTGATCGTGGTTCTTCCAAATAAAAGGTTCACGCAGGAGACCAGGAAGAAGTATGAAGACTCAAGCGCCTAAGCAAAGAAACATGAAGAAGCTTCCCCGTTTCTCCAAGCATAGATATTTCCTGCATCCCATTATGTATCTTGTAATATTTCTACATTTTCAATGTCATTTTGTAAATTGTAATTACACCAAGTCCAAAGATGTAATATTTTCAAATAAATTACACTTTCTGACTTTGGTCAAAGTAGAGATCTCCCTAAAATCGCCACCTAACTTTCCCTCATTTTCTTTCTCAATCTCTTTCTTCTTTGCTCATCCCTCTTCTATATAATGAGGGATTTTCATTGTAATTTATCTTTTAGCCTTTTGCAACGGCGTTGCCTTTGTAAGCAAATTTGTGAAACTTTGCGTTCATGCTTTGTGAATGAGATTCAATCAATAAAGAAAAGGATTGCAAGCCAAACTTTGCGTTGGATTCGATACTTTTGTAAGTTGATTCGATTTGGTAGTGATTAGTTCGAGAAATCTGAAAGACTCTAAGTAGTTGATGTAAACTTTGTGTTACATTCGTTATTTAGATTGCATTGTATTTCTTTTATCATTGGTTGAATGATCTATAAGACTTTGCGCTTATAATCATTCATGCTCTTGCATGTTCTTGTTGAATAATCTACAAGACTTTGTGCTTGTAATTATTCATACTATTGGATACTTTGTCGAAGGATCTACAAGACTTTGTGCTTGTAATCGTTCGTGCTATTAACACTTTTGTTGGATGATCTACAAGACTTTGTGCTTGTAATCGCTCTCATGTCGTTTCAAGAATTGCTGCATCTAAGAAGACTTTGTGTTTAACGAAAGCAAACGGTAATGGGCTATGCATCCAACATTGATAAAGCTATGGAACGCATCTCTTTGTGCCTTCGTGAGCTTTCCCTTTTATTTTCTTTGTTTATTGTTAATTATTCTGTATTCTACCGGCTGACGAGATAGAGATATCGCATTACCGCTAGTTGTTCGCTTCAAGTTATCAAGAATTCGAACTTCCAACACGCGGAAGCATTGTAAACATCTTCTCCGAAAAGAGAAGGATGAATGTAACACAACTCTAATTCGCGAATTTCTCGTGGTATTTTGTAATTACTTGTGTGATTTACTATTGCTTCTGTCAGCAGTAAGAAGGGCGCTTCCCCTTTCCGAGAGGAGAGATTCACATCTCACATAGCTGTGGCTGAAGTCCTAGTTGTGTAATCTATCGAAAAGTTGATTACATAATTTTCACCCAACAATAATGGCCTCATGGTGCCATTTTTCCCACAAATTTCCAACATTTCCGCCTCGTCAAGAAATGCCTTTGCTTGTTTCCGCAACACTCTCTTTTTCAATTTCAGCCATTTAAACAAAAGTAAGCATTATAATTAACTTTAAAAATAAAAATTTTGTGGAGATGGTCGGGCAAGTGGCTTTTAAAAATAAGAAAAACTTCAGCCTTAAAACTTCAACTCCAAACCTCGTGAATACAACACCGAAATTAAAACTCCGAGCTTGAGCAACTTGCAGCAACAACACTTTCAGCACTTCGAAAAATCAATTTCAGCACTTCAACTTCAAAATTTACTTCTTCTCAGCACTCACTCACTTCAAACGCAACACTCTCAATTTCAGCAGCTTAGAAAAATAACTCAACTTAGAAATTTCTCACTTGCTCAACAATCACTTTCAGTTTCAACACAATTTTTAGCTTTGCAATTTTGTGAAGAAAAATGAAAAACCTTGGAGTTTTTATAACAAAAAGCAGGCACCTAGTTTAGCAGTCGCCATTAATTCACTTCCCCACTACTTAGAAATTTTCCAATTGAGGAGAGAATATTCCTAGTTGTCATATAGTCGTCATAGAAATTTGCTAATATTAGAGATTCTTTCCTTGTTCGAATTTAAAATTTCCCTCATCGACTGCCAGTTATTTTTAGTTGACTGAAGTATTTTTGAGAAATTCATTAAAATTTACTCCAGCATCAAAAATTTCATCTTTTTAAGATGGCGTATTTTTATTAAAATTTAATCCCAACGCCTTTTATTTCATTTGAGAAATTTTATTTTATTTCCTTCGCCAGCGCTTTACAAAAATCCACATTTCGTCCGAAAGAAAAAAAAAAAAATCATCAGTCGTGAGCAAAATTATTTTCCAAAATAAATTTCCCCTCAATAGATATTTTTCAAGTTCAAAACTTCATGTGTCCAAACTGAAAGGGACGTTTAATTTTTTAGACTTTGGGAAATAATTACAATTAAATTTTAATTGACTTCCAGCATGGGCAAAATTTATTTTATCTCTAATGCCATAGAGAAATTTTAACATTCAACCTCACAAAAATCTCTAGTTGATTTTTTTATTATGCCAGGCGCAAATGAGTTCTCCAGTTTTCAATCATAAAAGAATTTTCAACTCTTCACCAAGCTTAGAAAATATCAATATTACCCCCCTTAATGCTAGGCGTACATGGGGTATCACTTTAAACTTATACGCCTCAGAAAAATTTTCAACTCCTCTCCAAAGTTGGTGCATTTCACTCCTTAGACACTTAATTTTATCTCCAATCTTCAACTCCTAAGTTAGGCGCATATGGGGGGTGGTGCTTTCAGCTTACAACACTTAGGCGTTTTATTTCCATCAACCTCCTACTTCAGCCATGGCGCATTTGAGGTATTTAGCTTCAAGTTATGATGCCTAAGAAAATTCTCCAAACTACACTCACTTCCAAGTGAAGGCACATATGGGGGGTGCCCTCTTCCAATTGCCACGCCTTAGAAAATTCTCTAAATCTTGCACACTTGACCCTCTCTTTTTTTTATTTTGCATTGTGGCGCATCTAGGAGGGGAAGCTTTCAGTTCTGACGCCTTAGTAAATTTTCAATGGCATCTCCCAGGCAAGGTGCAGATGAGGGGGTCAGCTTCCAAATTTAAATGCCTTAGAAAAAATTCTCTTTGACCTCCACAAGTTGGGGCGCATATGAGGTACGCTACTACCACTTTTTAACACTTAGAAAAACTTCACACGCCTCTCTTGAAGTATGGGCGCATTTCAAAGGGTCTTCTTTCAATTTGAAACACCTTAGTCAACTTTCTTAACTCACCTCAAAGCTGGGCGCATTTGGCACTATGTGCTTTCAATTTCGATGCCTTAGATAAATTCTTACTCACTTGCTCAAGCTTAGGCGCATTTAGATAGGTGGGGTGTGATGTCCCCATCCTAGTAGTTGGATATGTGGTTAGCCTATCATCTTAGTCCCTCAGAGGTCGATGTGATGTGTGCAGAGGATCAATTGAGGCAGTTACCCAGTGTTCTGGAGCTTCATTGTTGCAGTTGTTTCAGGTTGGGCCTTCGCAGAATCCTTCAGAGTGGTTTTTCAGAGACTTTCTATTTTTAGAAAGTCGGACAGGGGGAAGCTGCTATTTTGGGCAGGGCACCTGGTTTAGCTGTTTAGCTCAGAGTCGACCCAGTTCATCAGTTTGACGGTCAGATGGAGAAATAATGGAGTATTTAATGGTTTAATGAATAATTAATATTTTTTACTTTATATTAAAGTCACTTTATTAATTATTTAAATATTTAATTAAAAGGCGTATTATAAAGTATTTAATACTTTATAATAAAGTGAAATATTTGAGATAATGAATAATTATTTATTCATTAATGGGACGCATTTATTTATTATATTTCTCCTAAGTCAACAGTATTAATTTAATCATTATTTAAAATGATTATTAAAAAGGATGCTAGGGGTCAATTTTTCAAGAAGGATATATATCAAGCAAAGACAAATCGAACTCTATGTCTTGATTATTCAATTTGTCTTCTTTTTGCTCTAAGCATTGGAGTTTGCAAAACCTAGGGTTTTAGCAGACAATCGATTTTGAAGAACGATACCTCTTCAAGATCTGACATACTGAGGTTGTGAAATACCAGTTGAAGATTGTCCATCAGCGTGGCTTCATCCAGAAGTCATACAGTGTTACAGTGAAGTTTATTTACAGTATTCAGGGTTTACCTATTCATCAGAAGGTTTGATCTTTGAGATTTCAAAGTTTGGCACTTGGCGCAATTTCCAAGACAAAGGTACGGCTGCATTAAATACAGCTGACAGGCCGTACTTGCTGTAGAACACGTCTTTTCTCCTGGCAACCAAAATGCCTATCATTGCATCTCCAGTTTTCTTCATTCTTTGGCGCACAGGCAAGGGGAATCGATATCCAGTTTCATTTCTCAGGAGAAGTCCATCATTGGCTAAGGCCGTACCATATCTCATCTTGCTGCTGGGCCGTACTATACTGTACTAGCAAGAGTCGTACTTTCTCTCTAGAAGGATTTGCATTGCTTTTTCATCTTCTGTCTTTGGAAAAGTTGGCGACTAGGGTTTCTGGAGTTTTCTCATCATTTTGAGCTCAGAGATCTGTGTTCTGGAGTTGGCCGTACTATTTCTTCCATTCCTTCAGGTGGCTGCTACAGCAAACAGGTTCCTCTTATAATATCATTTATTTTATTCATCTGTGTTTGGGATCTCTTTGTAATTGTTCTAAGACAAGAATAAAGTCATCATCTATTGATCTGGAAGTTATTTGGAGCACTGTTGTTTGTTAATGAATTTATTTGCATTTATTTATCAAAAATCGCATTTCCTTTCTATACTTTCAAAACCCTCAAAAAAAGTCAAAAATTGCAAAAACACAAAAAAACACAGTTACAGTTCAAATTTGGGGTTGAGAGACACCTCTTCCATGGGCTTTCATTTTAAATGACTTAGGCAAATTTCCCAACCTCTTATTTTTAGCTAAGGTGCATATGACCCTCCTGGCTTCCAATCTTTAACACTTAAAAACTTTTCAAGTGCCCTCTTCTTCCAAGGCGCATTCAGGGGTGGCAGCTTCAAGTTTCAATGACTTAGACATTTTCAAAGCTCCATGCAAGTCTAGGCGCATATGAGGCCCTCTACTCTCACTTTTTAACACTTAGAAAAATTTCTTATGCCTCTCTTCTCTTTGGGCACAAATGATGCATCATGCTTCAAATTCCATTGCCTTAGGCATTTCTCAAGGCATCCTCCCAGTCAAGGCGCAAATAGGAGGGTGAGCTTCAAATTTAAAACACTTAGTAAACTTTTCCAATTTCCTCCCAGGCAGAGGCGCATTTGAGGGGTCCTCCTTCAAGTTTTAATGCCTTAGATAAATTTCAAGTGCCCTCTTCTTCTTAGGCACAAATGAGGTGGTGGACTTCAAGTTTGCATGCCTTGGTAAATTTTTTAAACTGCTTCACCTTCCTGGGCAGATTTGGAGGTAGCCACTTCAAATCCCAATGCCTTAGCAAGTTTACAAGGATTTTCTCTTCAAGGGCGCATCTAGGGGTAGAAGCTTTCATTTTCAAGGACTTAGTCAAATTTCCAACTCAGCCTCTCAAGGTAAGGCACATTTGACCACCCTCACTTCCAATTTTAAGCACTTAGTAGAATCTCCAAGCGTCTCCTCAAAGCTGGGCGCATTCTGGGGGTAGAGCTCTCAATTTACAACACTTAGAAGATTTTTAATTACCCTCTCCTTCCTTAAGGCGCATTTCACATAGGTAGCTTCAAATTTCTTAGACTTGGTAGAATTTTAATCACCCCTCCTCAAGGCGCATATGAGGGGTTGTACTTCAAATTTTCAATACTTTGAATATTTTCTAGCTTCCCTCCTCAAACTAAGGCACATTTTACTATGTGAGCTTCCATTTTTCATGCCTTAGTAAAATTTTCATCCACCTTAGGTAGCTTCTAGGGCGAATTTTGATGTTGGACTTCAAATTTTCTCAGACTTAGTGAATTTCATGCCTTTCGCCCAATTTGGAGTGATTTGTTCACGTTAGCCCCGACTTGCCATAGCTTTCTATTTTTAGAATGTTTCCCAAATTTTACTTTTTGAACTGATTTCCGACTCTAGAAGGCTTGATTTTTTGCTTTGTTTCAAACCTCGGGATGTGATGAACTTTCGGGGCCTGATGCTTGCCTACACTTGCCATTTTTAGCAACTTACTAAAAATAGTAACTGCTCAGAAGGAGCTCAAACTTTGCGTGTTGGTTGCCTGAAGGGTGTTGATCGTGACTAGATGCTACGTCTGCATGACTGTCGTGTTTCACCCTTGATTTTAGGAAACCCTAATTCTTCTGCATAGGCCTGCTAAAAATAGTAAGTGCTTGATTTTTGAACCTCTGCAATTCCGTTTGACTTGAAATTTGCACCATGGGGTCTCCATCACTTGCTTGACCTGTTCATACCGCTGACCTGCTATTTTTGGCATGTTTCTGGAGGTGGCTTACTATTTATAGCAGGTTCCTGATTTCGAGACTTCCACAACTCCGTTTGATTTGAAATTTGAATGTTGTGACCCTCATCGGATGACTTGCCCGTTCATACTGGCACCTACCGCTGACTCACTATTTATAGCCTTTTTTTGGAACGCCCTACTATAAATAGTAAGTGCTCCGATTGCCTTGAAATTTTACCAGTGGACTCCTTGAAAGAGTAACGACTCACATTAAAAAAAAATTTCTATCTTTTACAACTTTTAACCATAGTAAACGAGTAAACAACAGCATAACAAAATTTTTCTTTTCTTTTCGAAATAAAGTACAACATCTAAATATGATTCCAAAACTTTTCCCAATTTAAATAACTTTAACTTTTCAATGAATAACAGAGTATAAGAGTATAAGAAATACATACACAGCTTTAAAAGCTTTTGCACAAATAGAAGTAAGACGGTCCAGGTTCTTCCCTTGCAAATCTTGGTTCTTCGGTTGTCAGGTTGTGGAGGAGAAATATCACTCGGGTGCTTTTCCGCCAACCACGGACTAATAATGCGGTCCCCCGCACATTCATTTTTCAATGAATGGCCCTCCCTTCGTCGAAGAGATTGGTTGAGTGACCGATTCCGTTAACCAACTGAGCATAGTGTCGTGTCCTACATTACTAGATTCTTGTAACTTACAATCCCAACCTAGTATATGTGTTTTGGATCATTGTGAACTGACAATGTAATCATCTTCCTAAACTAAGAGGATGTAGGTACATTACATTACTATGGCCATAGTGTTTTGATTCAGTAAACGACTGACAAGTCATCTATCACTTACACTACTCAGGGCCGATTTGCCTTTGGGCTACCTTACTCTATGCGTAGGCCATGTCCTTCAGTGGGTTTAGTTTACCCTAGACTTCCTACCTCAAACGGTTTACTGGAAATGAGTCTTTAAGCAAGTGTTTACTATCCTATCTCCTGTTTCCGGAAATCTTTATCCTAGGAGAGAAGCTTCCTAATGTTAACCTAATAACACAAGCTAGGAATACACTTGTATTGACATCATTTCGTTCCTAGAATTAATATGTATTCTACGTACTCTCCATATACGGAGATCATACAAATTTAAAATTTCAAACAATTGCATAACCATTTATTACCACCAATCAATCATCAAAAGAGATAGTCTTATAAAGCATACATTTTCCTAATAATGCATATAATCAAATTGAGTCCTTTCTTTTACAAAACCCCAATTTTCTACTAAATCCTTCTTAACCAGATTGAATCTCTTCTTTTCAAAATCCCATTCCCAATTTAATCTTCTCTAATTAAATTGAATATAACGAAATGCAACAAGTTATCCCTTTAACTGTATTGTCATTCCCTAATCCTTACCCATGCATAAAATGAAATTCCTTTAAATCATTATGCATTAAAAGATTATTAAACAACAAAGGATTACTTAAGAATAATTCATTATTTTCAGCTCAATACAATCAGCAATTCTAAAGACAGTAAAGAAGACAACTTAAAGTCTTAGTCTAACATTAAGATACATGCCTGTATAAGCTCTTTTCCAGCAATCCTCTTTCAACAATCCTCTTTTATTGTTCCCAGCCAACAGATTCCTTACTCAGAAATTCTCAAGAATAAATTTGCAATTGTTATCTCACAGTAATTTATAACTGAGAACACTCAACTCTCACTAAAACACTTGAAACAGATAACTAACATAGACTCACAATACTGGCTCTCAAATTTGCAGTGTATAAGCTCTCTAAAAACGTCAATGAAGAGAAAATCCGAAGTGTCTTCGAATGAAAGTTTGTGAAGTATTTATAGGCCGCAGTTAAAAACAGTTTCCCCATTTCTGGGCATGTATATTGACAGATTTCAATGTTTACTCAGTCAAAATGTTACTTGCCATTCATCTAAACCCTTAGTCATGTTCTTCCATGATGATTCGACTTCTATACAGCCAGCAATTCGAAGAATATTTCAACTTGCAATAAAAACGAAATCTACAGCCACGTTTTGCTGCCAGGCGTAAGAATTTTACTTGATATTATTGCTGCGTCCCAGGTCAAGTTCCAAATCGACCCAACACAGAGGTTCATTGTTATTTTTCCTGGTTTAAAGCTTTGAAATTGTCTTCTTTCACTTCCAGCTGGGCAGGGACCTCCGCCATTTTCACGGGTGAGTTTTATTTTTATATTTCCATTCATTTCCTTAAGTTCGACTTTTTAATATTTCCTTTTATGAAGTTTGCTTCATTTTCAAATGTATTTTGAAAAGTTTAAATATTTCATACGGCTACCTTCTAATATTTAAACTTTCATAAATGTAAAATGCGAATTTAATCCTTCCATAAAAATGCGAATTTCATTCTTTTGAAATTGAATTTTTTTTAATAATTTCTATTTATATATTTTATTTATTAATGTATTATTTTAAACATTAATATTTATTTGTATATAAACGTATTTATATATAAATAAATATTAATTTTAATATTTACTATATTTAATTAATAAAATATACAAATATATTATTTTATACATTTCTTATGTATTGATATTTATATATAAGTATATATATTAATAATCTCCTTATTAATATATATATTATGTATATAAATATATAATTAAATTTTCCAGATAATAATACTTGAATATCATTTATATCAAGGTATCAGGCGGAATGTGTACGTGTAAACATGTCTACATATACTCTATGTATTTACATATGTATGCGTATATACATGTCGATACATATGTACGAGCATATCCATTTGCTTAACGTACATACGTATTGATATGTCTATACATTTAGATATGTGTATACAGTGTATACATGTATATACGTACCCGTTTGACCTTTATCACATTCTTTCTATTACGTTCATTCACAGGGATTCACAATAAAGTCAGACTAACATTCAATCATATCATATAAAGCATAAGGAAGTAAATCATACTCCTAAGCCTATGGATGACTAACTTATCTGACCTGTTTCTCTATGTACCGTTCATAATGTGTGTGTATGCTCAACTGATTAACTTTACCGGTTAAACGACCAATACCCCTCTCCCAAGTGATATTTCCCCTCTACCTAGAGGACTGGATCTCATTCCTGCATTCACAATCATAAACTCACGGCAGTCAATTGCTCACAAAATTAGCAATACATATAAATTTCACAAGATATAAAAACATCACACATAAATCTCATTATGCACATTTTTCACTATGATTAACATCAAAATAATAACATAAGAATGAGATGATCAAAACTCATATTGAAAACAAGGTGATTCACATCTTTATTCATTCATAGAATTGTCTTTACAAACACATAATCCTAATTTAACTCTAATAGCCTAATAGCTATACAATCGGGATAACAAAGATGATCACGATGGGATACCTTGGTTTCCGAAAATTTTGGCGTTTGACCCCTCATTTTGGGTCCTAAAGCTCGAAACCCTAATTCATCTTGCATGTGCCTTGAATGACCTCCGTTTAACTCCATTTCTGTTGCATGTCACTATGTTCGTGTTTCTGAAGTGCCGGGTAGCTACCAAAGTGAACCTGCTAAAAATAGTAAGTAGCTGAAAAAGCGACCAATTGGCTGTCAGATGAGTTTGCATGTCACATTGCCCGAGAGATCTTGAAAAACCTAAAACCAAAAAATCATCAACATGCGAGCACTGGCTAAAAATGGTAAGTTTTGAAAAGGTGATCAACTCTGCCTGCATGCTACCTCGTTGCGAAGCTCTCAGAAAACCCAGAAAGATAATGTTGACATGCACTGAGAAATCTCGCATGCAAACCCTAAAAATGACCCTCGAAGGCAGAATTGCTAAAAATAGAAAGTTGTCCGTTTCAGCTCAAATTTTGCAAGTAGATAGCTCAAGGTGCTCAAAATGCAGTGCAGTTGTTAGAACATGAAAATCTCAAGAAAACAAACCCCAAATTGACACTTACTAAAAATAGAAAATTGCCAAAATTCAGTGAAAATTCAGAGGGAGCCTGCTTGAAGCATCCTAATAGCAGTGCTAAGCTTAGAAATTGATTAGCCAACTCAATTTGACCTCAAAGCAGTCTGAAGAATGTAAACCCTAATTCGCTAGAAAATGCTCCAGACTTGGCCAAAATTCAAATCCAGGTCAAATGGTAAGTACACCATCAGACAGGAAGAACAGATTGAGAGAGAGAGAGACCGAAAGACCCAAGCCAAAAGACCCGAACGAAGCAAAAAATTAGGGGGTCCCCATCTTGAATGGGGTGATGTGTGAAAAGGTCACAACACATCCATTAGATAAACAATCCAACCGTGTTGAGTTGTCAAAGACAATACTAGTCTAATAGTATTCAATCGTGTGATAAAGGAAATTTTTTTAGTATAATGAACACCTTCATGATGAATGCACCCTTTAGATACCAGTTTAACCTTATGTTTGTCAATCTTGCCATCAAATTTGTACTTAATTTTGTACATTCACTTTTCACTAACAACTTCCTTACCAAAAGGAAACTCAATCAAATCTCATGTGTCATTCCTTTCAATTGCTACTATCTCACTATTTATTGCTTCAATCCATTATTCTTTTTCATGAGCTTCTTCAAAAGTTTGTGGCTCTTCGTTTGTAAGGCATTGTGAATGATTTTTTACTTTTAGTAAATCAACCCATTCTTCTTTTTCATGAGCTATCTCATAGGTCAACATCACTGAAAGAAAGAATTAACATTGGTGGTAGTTAAAAGATATTTTACTGCAGCGGTATATGTGAGGCATTTGGAGTCCTTCATGCAGATCTTAATTGTCAATCTATTCACCCCCATACAAAACAATTCACATAATCATGGTTTTCATTCATGGCCAAGATGCTTTGATACTAGATGAAAGAATAAAGCAGCAATAAACAAGAACAATGATCTGCAGATCATCAACACAATGCAAGCAATGCACATGTAATTTCCCTGTTTTCCGAGTGATCACACAGCAGAGTCCGCTAACTTATTCTATTCCCATAAGCTAAGGTGGGGAATTTGAGGTGATAGTTTAATTAATTAAATTTTAAACCGTCCTTAATCATATTTTGGACATTTATATTTTATTTATTTATTTATCAAAGTGACTTTATTAAATACTTTGGTGAAATATTAAATAAAAGTCACTTTGGAAAAGCTAAATATATTGAAAAATCCAAAGGTGGTGGAGAATAAAAGAGGGGGTAAAGGAAATTATTATCATCATTTGGAAATTATTATGGAGAGTATTTTAGAGAGCTTTGTTTTTTAGGAAGCTTGAGGATGAAAACCCTTGGGTTTCAAGGTGGAATGGACAAAACCCAATGCCATTAGATGGAAAATTCACTTAGGATTCACATTGAGCATCAATGAACGATTGGACAATTGTTCAGAAACTTGTAAAGTCTTTACAAAGACAAATTTCAGAGTTTTGATTGATATCAAGTTAGAAGGTTTGATATATATGGCTGGAAGAATTTTATGAGAGTAATTGTAGAGGTATTTTCTGAATTAAATATTGCAACATTTTGGATGAATAAATATCATTATTTTTGTCTTGAAGTGTTGTACCATTCTAAGTTGCATAGGCGTTAAGGGAATTCATTTTCTGTGCTCATTTAATATATAGTTGGACCAATTGCAACTGGAAATGTTGTTCCTTAATATTCCAGACCTTTCGATTCATGTTGAAGGTATTAGAAATCATTTTAATAAATGATGAAGCATTTGTTGCTATGAGGAGGTGCACCACATATATTCCTGAATAGAGTTGGGATGGCAGGTGGAAGTAGAGACAAAGGGGAGCATCTCAATTAAGGAATATTAAATTCCTTAGTGCTTCCATTGACACCATTAGAGAAGCCATATTTTCTCATAAGAACCACACCAACACTTTGAGGGAGTTGAAGGGTTAATCAAAGGGGTGAATGCTAAATCATCTTTACTATGTTGCGTATCACCTTGATTGTTGTGTTTCCATCAACCATTGCCTTGGAAGATTACCGCCACCTCACAGACTATTGCGTCACTCTTCCTTTAGCCACCGCCCTATCAATAAGGCTGCCGCCATAGTTCAATATTGGCAATTGGAGATTGTTGAAGGGTTAATTGGAGGCGTGAATGCTAAATCATCTTTGCTCTGCCGCTTATCACCTTAATTGTTGTGTTGCCATCAACCGTTGCCTTGGAAGATTACCGCCACCTCACAGATTGTTGCGTCACTCTTCCTTTAGCCGCCGTCCTATCAATAAGTTTGCCGCCATAGTTCAATATTGGCAATTAGAGATTGTTGAAGGGTTAATCGGAGGTGTGAATGCTAAATCATCTTTACTCTGCCGCCTATCACCATAATTGTTGTGTTGCCACCAACCGTTGCCTTGGAAGATTACCGCCACCTCATAGATTATTGCGTCACTCTTCCTTTAGTTGCCACCCTATCAATAAGGCTGCCGCCATAGTTCAATATTAGTAATTGGAGTTATGGCCTAGGTGTGATTTGTAGCTGCCACTTATACAGTGTGTAATGACCCTAACTCAATCTAACTTCAAATACTTCAATTTTCTGCCTTTGTAATTTCGTCAAATAGTTGGTGTGCAAAGTCTTTGCTTGCTGATTTGAAGCTTCAATTTGATACTGCTTGTTTGAAATGAATTCCAAGATGATTTGAATGCTTTTAAAAGACTTCTATAATGTCTAAACAAAGATCTAAATGAAATGCAATGTTCTTTTTGGATTTTCAAATGCAAATATATGAAAACTATATATAAAAAGTGCATCTACAGCCAATTGACATTTTGTCAAACATTTGGCATGCATACTAATTGATTGATCACGAATGACATAAACTTGCTCAATTACAACAATAGGAAACCAGCAACTTATATCTCCTTATTGCAATAGAATTGTCCAATACAATGCTCATAAAAGGCCAAGACTCTTGGCATTACAATCGATTTCTCCAATATATGACAATGCTGGTAATGAAATGCACCTACAGCTGTAAATGCAAACTAGTCTATATGCAAAGATAGAGGCTAACAAAATAGAGGAACTTGGCCACAAGTAGTGCCCTTGATGAAAGATGAAGAAGCAACCAATTGCAATCCAAAATAACCTCCCTTTTAGCCAAATCGAATTTCTCAACCAGCCGCCCCTGTTTCTGATGCAAATGCCAATAAGAAATAAATAACAGCTTCTTGATCTCCTCTCATACATCGATTATCATTTCCATGACCCAAGGAATGGGGTGCCCAAGTTAGAGAAGGAAATCGATGCAAAATGAAGCCTCCATGAGTGAAATTGTACCACTTCCACAAGCTGGTATGTTGATTGTAAAACTATATCAGAATTATTATATTATGCAAATCGGCATTGTGGCTGAAAATATGAAGTGATCTCAAGCAAGAAAAATGATCTCCTTTAGCACCAAACAAACCTCCTTCAAAATTGGCCTCTGACCACTAATTTTGATGCAATGAAAAGTCTGAAGTAACTCCTCCAATCAGCTGCAACCCTTCAATAGATAGTTTCATTGCCTCAATTATGCAAATCAATGGGAAACTTCGTACCCAAAGACATTCAATTATATTCTGCAGAAACCTCAAGGCTCCAACAAACATATCAAGTCAAATGTCAATGTCCAGGATGATGCAACAATGTCCAACTCTATTCTATTTATCCTTTTCTCTCCAAGACTAGGGCGGCCTTCTAGAAGTTTCTCCAATATTCCTTTTATTTTATTTTTTTTAGTGACTTTATAATAATAATAATTTATTTTGAGTCACTATATTAAATTAATTAAATATAAGGTTACTTTTGATTTTTAATATTTAATAACCTTATAAAATAATTAATTTAATAATTTCCCCCTTATTTCTCCAATTAGCCTTCGGGAGCAAAAAGGCTAAATAATCATTATGATGGCCACCAAGAAGGGGACATTATAGTCCGCCCTCCCTAAAATTGCTTGTCCCCAAGCAATCTTAGCTTTGGATGTTGCAGAATCTCCTCTCTCTCCCAAGTAGCATCCTCCACCAGCAAGTCCCTCCATTTAATCAAATCCTCTCTGATAACCTGCCTCTGCAAATGTCTCTCCCTCACATCCAAGATAGCCTCAGGCACCAGAATCAGCTTCCCCTCCTCATCCAAGGGTGGTAGAACAGTGGAAGGAACAACATGATGTCCTAATGCCTTTTTGAGGCGTGACACATGAAAAAAATTATGTACCTTGCTCTCGGCAGGAAACTCCAACTCATAAGCCACCTCTCCAACTCGCTTGATGGTCCTGAAAGGCCCATAGTAGCATGGCTTAAGCTTCTTTGAACCACTCTTCGTGAGAGTGGATTGTTGATAGGGTTGCAACATCAAGTACACCATATCCCGAACCTCACAAGATCTCTCAATCCTCTTCTGATCGACATACTGCTTCTGTTGATTTTGTGCCTTCTATATGTTTTCTCGAAGAGCCTGCATAATATCCTAGTTTTTCTATAGCAGTTCACCAGCACTAGGCACTCTACTGTCACTTAGCAATAAGTCAAGGAAGTTGGGCGCCTCATACCCATATAATGCCATAAATGGTGTCATTTGAATCGAAAGGTGGTAAGTGGTATTATAGCAATACTCACAAAGGTAAATCCACTTAACTCAACCCTTCTGCTGCCTTGCAATGTAATTCCTGAGATATCCCTCACCCATTTATTCACAATTTTTGTCTGGCCATCTGTCTGTAGATGGTAACTGGTGCTTGGAGTAAGCTCAGTTCCACACAACTTGAAAAGCTCCTACCAAAAATGACTCATGAACTGACTATCTCTGTCATTAACAATGTTTCAAGATAATCCATGTAACTTAAATATCTCATGGAAGAATAATTCTGCTACCTGAGTGGCTGAAAATGTAGTTGTGATTGGAAATAAATGAACATATTTCGTCAAACGATCAACAACCACATAAATGCAATCTCTCCCCTGGGCTTTCGGCAAGCCTGTAATGAAATCCATCGATAAACACTCCCACTTCCTGTCAAAAATTGGAAGTGGTTGTAAGCTCGTAGGGTATGTGTGTTCCTGTTTATTCTGCTGACAAATAGGGCACTCTCTCACATATTGAAGAACATCCGTCTTGAGCCCTTTCCAAGTGAAGTGCTCCCGAATCTACTTATAAGTCTTGAAATACTCGGGATGCCCTGCCATAGGAATATCATGAAAAGTCCTCAAAATTGTATTCTTCATCTCCAATCCTGGGGTCAAATAAATCCACCCTTTGTAAATGATAAGATCATTCACAACTGAGTATCTATCATCCTGAACCGACCCTCAACAACTTCTGAAGCCCCAGAATCCTTGGTATTGCCACTATCGTTCCAATCCTAATTTTGTAATGTCCCCTTCTCAGGGTGATCGCTTTAGTTGACCATTGGCCTATTCGACCCGTAGGCTATGCGGATGGTGAAATTAGGGTTTCCTAGTTTTGAGGAGGTTGTTGCTTGGAGTTTGGGATTCGACATGGATTCTTCGGTTTTCAGAGCTTAGTTGGTGTGTTCAATTTGGCATTCAACCAATTTACTATTTTTAGTAAATTCTATTTTGGCAGGGACAGCTTTGGGTTCACTAATTGACTCTTCTTCAAGCCGGTGACCTCTTCCTTCTTGGCTTTTTTTTCTTGAGAGAGTATTTTCATTATAATATTATTATTTTAATATTATACCCTTTGCCTAGCAGTACAACTTTAAGTTGTTTTTAAAAAGGGGACTTTTGAGGGTCAAGGCGTCATAAGGAGATAAATTATATTTTTAATGTCAAATATTGAGACTAAGAAAAGGGACGCCTTTTTGAGAGATTGATTTTATTTTAAAAAGTGAAATATTTTATTGATGAAAAAGGACGCCATCTTTTGGAGGGAAAAAGGTGAATTTGAAATTAGGGTTTGGGCGCCCTCTGGAAGCTTCTAGATGTTTCTCTCTCGTCTATTTAATCAGGCCTCAGCTCTTCATTTGGGATCTTTTGTCTACTACACCGTTATGCTGCTGGATTGTCTTCAGGCACTCGCTTCGAGGAAAGCACACCTCCTAGCATTGGCTCTTCTTCTTGCTTGAAAGATAGCAACTAGTTGAGAGGTTAGCATGTATTAGGTATTATTGCATTTTCAGTTGAGTAATTGCATTTTGGAGTTCTAGTTTGCATCTATTATCATATTTCTGATGTTGCTGAATATCATTGAAGAATGTAAGTTTCACTCATAGCTCATGAAATATAATTGCTATCATTCTGGGTATTGAGTCTAATGATTTGTCTATGAAAGGCGCCCATTCTAGCACATTATCAGATTTTATTAGTGACTGTGTGATTTTATAGAGAAAATTCGCCCTTGCAGCTGGGCCGTACCATCTTGAAGTGACATTGAAATCTGTGCAAAATAATTAAGGCATGTTTGGGGTGGTTTTGGGGTTGCATCTTAGTCGCCATCATTAATAGAGTAATCTGCATTTGATATCTCATCAATAGGTTGAGTTTGGAGCTAGCTACGTGCATTTTAGTGAGTTACCAGGCTGCTGTTCTGTATCAATTCTGTCAAAAACAGTCATACCAGATTTGAGTAAGTTCATTAGATGTGTGAGGAGTTAATATTCAGTGAGTTTGGGAGTGTGAAAGAAAGTTCTTAACTTGTTATAGCTTTGAAATGATTTTAATCTTATGATACTGACAGGTTCTCTAATTTATTGTAAGCTGAACAGTAGTACTGTCAGCAATTCTCTCCTCTCATTTTGTATTTACTTGTACTTCCCACTGAATAAGTGGAAGAGGCTGGCTTGCCGCCTATTTACTTGTTTGCATTGTAATTTCCCAAGTCTCCGCCATATGGTCGCCTCCTATCCTTCTCGGATTGAGTAGCACATACTTGGTGTTGAGCTAATTTTCAGTATTGCACTAGATAGGGATCCTCTGACCGTATGCTCGTCGTTCGCCGGCGCATC
Source organism: Sequoia sempervirens (assembly GCA_007258455.2). Taxonomy (NCBI): domain Eukaryota; kingdom Viridiplantae; phylum Streptophyta; class Pinopsida; order Cupressales; family Cupressaceae; genus Sequoia; species Sequoia sempervirens. Next base: position 15,539 of record VDFB02098059.1, on the reverse strand, counting down.
ACTTGGTTAGAGTTCTTGTTCAGCATTTTCCTTTGAGATCCTCTGACCAATGCTCACACCTTGCCCACATCGGGATCCTGGTGTACATTCTGGTTAGAGTTACTTTCCGCATCGTTTTGGTTTGTGCTAACCTTAACGGGTGCTTGTTGCATTGTAATCAATTCGCGAAAATTAAAAAAAAATTGGTCCGTTCTTTACAAATTTCTACCATGGAGCTCAAATGTGGACAGCAAGATAATGCATCTACAACTACGTTCTGTGTCCCTTTGACAAAAGCAATGTCAAAGTCATGATTGCAGCTTGCTTACCCACTTCTGTTGCTGATCATTAAGATCCCGCTGTCCAAGGAAATGCCTCAAGCTATTGTGGTGCGTCTTAACCACAAATTTGTTGCCCACTAAATACTACTTGAACTTGGCCAATGCATGCATGATGGCCAACATCTCCTTATCATATATGTTGTAGCTCCTCTCTGGACCACATGGCTTTCAGCTCTCAAAAGCAATTGGATGTTTGTCCTGCATGAGTATTGCTCCTATCCCCTCACCTGAAGCATCACACTATAGCTCAAAGGGTCTAGTGAAGTCTGGCAATGCAAGTACTAGACATGTAGTCATGAGTCGCTTGAACATCTTAAAGCAATCCTGTGCCTCTGGAGTCCAAACAAATGCCCCCTTTTTGGTCAAATCTGTGAGCAATGCTGCATGCCATGAATACCCATTAACAAATCTATGGTAGAAGCCACATAGCCCCAAAAATCCCTTGAGCTGTGTCAGATTCTTAGGTGCAGGCGACTCAATGATTGCTTTGACCTTATCAAAATCCATACGTACTCCATCTGCACTGATGATGTGGCCTAAGTACAACAACTCTGTCATACCCAAATCACACTTGGATTCCTTGGCATACAAGGACTCCTCACCAAGAATGCCCAACACCGTGTCTAGATGTGTAATACGATCCTCACATGTTTTGCTGTACACCAAAATATCATCAAAGAACACTAGCACAAACCGCCTCAGATGAGAATGGAAAACCCTATTCATCGTGGACTGGAAAGTCGCAGGTGTGTTGGTTAGCCCAAATGGCAGAACCACAAACTCAAAATGCCCACAATGACAATAGAAAGTTGTCTTCTCAATACCCTGCTCCCTAACCCTTTGATGATACCCCGATCTCAAGTCTATCTTTGAAAAATATCAAGCACCATGTAACGTGTCTATCAGCTCATCAATCCTGGGAATAGGATATCTATTTTTGATGGTCCTCTTATGCAATAACCTGTAATCTATACACATCCGCAGTGTACCATCCTTCTTTTTGACCAAAACCACAAATGAAGCAAAAGGCGACTTACTAGGTCTAATGTGTCCCATAGCAAGCAACTCCTTGATGATTTTCTCTATCTCATCCTTAAGCCACTTGGGATACCTATAAGGAGTGACTATCACGGGCTTGGTACCCTCCTCTAGCTCAATGATATGCTCAATCCCTCTATTTGGAGGTCTACTAGGTGGAATGCCACTGAACACTTTGGTATGCTTGATCCTCAACTCTTGAATGTTTGGGTGATAATCTGGCTTCTGCTATTCTCCTTGTGTTGGCATCAAAACATACTTTGTTTCCCATTCAACCATATCATGCCGCATAAGCCTCTCCATCCTCCTGAATGATATCGTCCTACAACTAGTATCCCTAATGGCCTTGAGTATATGAGTTTTTCCATCCACCTTAAACTTCATCTCCATCTCCCTAAGGTTGAGGGTGAACTCACCTATATCATGTAATCACTTCATTCCTAACACCATATCAGTGTCTCCCATGTTGACAACATAAAAATCAGCCTTGAACTCAAAGTTGTTCAAACACATGGGGAGATCCGGAATCATCCTGTCACACTTCAGAGTGTATCCATCAACAACCTTAACTCTTATGCCTTCAAACTCCTCGGTGCGAATCCTACGCCTCTCAACCAATCTAGCATCAATGAAATTGTGTGTGGCACTCGTATCAAGTAGGGTGATGATCCTCTGTCCAGCCGAGACTCCTCGTATCCTGAATAATTTGTAAGAGACCAGGTGTCTCTCAACCCAACCACTGACTGAGAATGCAAGGTTTTTGTTTGTTTTTGTTGTTTTTGATTTTTTTGAGGTTATTTGCAATAAGAAGAAATAGGTGCGACTTTGAAATAAAATGCAATAAATTCATAGAATGCTAGAAACAACAATAAATCTGTGATTTTGTATAGAGAAAGCCTTCTTTAATTCAAAAGAACTATTACAAATAAAAAGGCAATACATGCAATGTAAAAGGCAGCTGAAGACTTAATGAAAAACCTGGTTATTATTTGCAGCAATGAGAGAAATAGATGAAAGGCTCGATCTATTTGTAAATCAATGATTTCCCAGCCAAAGATGGACGCCAAATGCTTGAGATTGATATGCGCCCAAAGTAGAAGTAGAATCGCCTGAAAAAGCAAGGTGTTTTTGTCCACAAGAAGGAAGATGTCTTCCCAGCTGTGGTACGACTTGACAGCAGCAACCAAGACAGCTGTACACTTCTTGAAATTCGTGCTAGATGATAAATTTGACCAGCCACCCAAGGAAATCTCTTCTTTGATGAAAGTTGACCCGAACTCTGAATATAAACTCCAAAATATGCTCAAATATGACTCCTATGTGAAGCCACTCAATTGACAAGCTTCAACTAGTATTGCAAAGTCTTAGTATGTTTGATTTTGAAGAGGGAACGTTCTCCAAAATCCAATGATTTGTAGAAACCCTTGTGTCACAAACCCCAATGCTCTTAGAGAGAAAAATAGACAAATTAGAATAATCATGAATGAATGAGTTCGATTTGTCCTTGTGAAATATATATCTGTTTTCAATAAGTCGACCCCTTCTCAAAAAGGCAAATAATGAGCATTTAAAATATTAATTAAATCGCCCTTTTTTGACTTAGGAAAAATAATTAAATAATGGCGTCCCCTTTTGATGAGTAATAAAATACTCATTTAATATTATTTATCTCTTTATTATAAAGTATTAATACTTTATAATTTTCCATTAAATAATTACTTTAATTTTTCATTAAAGTGACTTTATATTATAAACTCAAATTAATAAACTTTTAATAATTATCAACTGCCTGAAAAATCATTGTTTGCTCATCAATTCATCAAACTTGGTCAAAACTGAGCTGACCAACTGAACCAGGGGCCTTACCAAAAATAGTAACCCCTGTCTGCCTGACTTACTATAAATAGTAAGTATCTGTAAATCACTCAAAGTGTTTTCCAAGGCCCAAACCTGAATCAACTAATGGAGTAATGTTCCCAAACATTGGATAACTGCCAAAATAACCCTCTAAAGTCTAAACATCATCTATCAGCCTACAAGGGTCTGAATGATAGGCTAAACCCTGAATCAACTGGACTGCCTAGGAAGGGGACATTACATGATCCTTCACACTAAATACTGGTGAGATGTGCCTCTTGAAGCTTCACCTCTATTTCACTCTCCTCCTCCTTCTCAACCTCATGTTCTAAATCAGTTTCTTCATGATCACTTTGCTGGTCGGATTTTTCAGATTTTGAGTCCTTATAGAATGCCCACATTGTCCTATTCGCCTTTCCCTTAGGTCTCATACGGCAATCATGGTTTGCATTGTAAGGCCCTTTGCAATAAAAGCATAACTTCTTTTTATGCAAATCATTAAGTGTCTCCTTATCCATAGGTGTTGTTGACTCCCCTTTTCATTATGTTTCTCCTTCTTCTTGGAGAATAATTTGTTGTCCTTGTGTGAAGAAGAGCCCTTTGATGAGAACTTGCTTTGTGGGGCTGCAATTTTCATGTTCCTTTCCTTTGTCATCGCTTCTTGCAAGGTTGGTGGGTCAAATGCCTTTATCCATCCTCTCAATGGCTCCAACAGTCCCTCAATGAATAGCACCACCAATCATCTTTTTGAAATATTAGGGACCATTACTGATAGTTTCTGGAAATCTCCAATGTAACTTTCCAAACTACCAACTTGCTTAAGCTAGGCTAAATCTCTGAAGTAGGATTCTGGGTCCTTCCTGTCAAAGTGCTCCACCAATCTATCCACAAACTCTTGATAGGATGTAATCCGGCTATGCTGCAATGTAACTAGTCCAGGATACCACCACTCGTGTGCTACACCCTCCAAATGTAAAGTGGCGAATTTGATGGCGTCTTCCTCTGTTATAGGTCGAAGTGACAAGAAAGTATCCAACTTGTGAATCCATGACAGTGTTGTAACCTTTCCACTACCATCAAACATGGGTAATGTGAGCTTGTTAGTTGCCTGCTTAAGCTTCTTATTTTGGTTCCGAGGTCTACGCTCCAATCTAGACCTGTAATATTCTCTCCTTGAATTCATAAATCTGTCAAAGTTCATGCATTCACGCACTTGTGGTGTCAACAATTCCCACTCCTCATTTGCTGCCATAACCAAATCAACATACCTTGGTTCCTCTTCTTCTTCAACATTCTCCTCCTCTTGCTCTTCCATCAGGAAAGTGGGTCAAAAGGGCCTATTTGCAGTTCGTGAAGGATTACGATGTACTCTAGGTGTCCCAACCAGACTCCTATTATCCTCTGTAACCCTGTTGTGCTGCATCCTATTTTTCTCTGCAACCTTGTTTTGTTGCATTTGCTGCTGCATTGTTGCTGCAAACCCTTCAAAATCTTGAGACATTTGTTTGAAAAGATCCCTAGCATCTCTATCCTCATTTCTTGGTGGACCATCTTCTGCCTTGTCACCCATTTCTGCTAATGGTATGTCTTCAAATGGGTTATCCTCTTGCCAATTACCTTCTTGTTCTACTCATCTACAAGTGTAATATCTATGATGTCCCCTCATGTGAAACTTTAACCCTCCAGGATGGCAGGATCAAAGCTCTAATACCACTGTAATGAGCCTAACTCAATTTGACTTAAAATACTTAAATTTTCTGCCTTTGTAATTTCGTCAAACAGTTGGTGTGCAAAGTCTTTGTTTGCTGATTTGAAGTTTCAGTTTGATATTGCTTGTTTGAAATGAATTCCAAGATGATTTGAATGCTTTTAAAAGACTTCTATAATGTCTAAACAAAGATCTAAATGCAATGCAATGTTCTTTTTGGATTTTCAAATGCAAATATATGAAAACTATATATAAAAAGTGCATCTACAGCTAATTGACATTTTGTAAAACATTTGGCATGCATACTAATTGATTGATCATGAATGACATAAACTTGCTCAATTACAACAATATGAAACCAACAACTTATATCTCCTTATTGCAATAGAATTGTTCAATACAATGCTCATAAAAGGCCAAGACTCTTGGCATTACAATCGATTTCTCCAATATATGACAATGCTGGTAATGAAATGCAATTACAACTGTAAATGCAAACTAGTCTATATGCAAAGATAGAGGCTAACAAAATAGAGGAACCTGGCCACAAGTAGCGCCCTTGATGAAAGATGAAGCAACCAATTGCAATCCAAAATAACCTCCCTTTTAGCCAAATTGAATTTCTCGACCAGCCGCCCCTGTTTCTGATGTAAATGCCAATAAGAAATAAATAACAGCTTCTTGATCGCCTCTCATACATCGATTATCATTGCCATGACCCAAGGAATAGGGCACCCAAGTTAGAGAAGGAAATCGATGCAAAATGAAGCCTCCATGAGTGAATTTGTACCACTTGCACAAGCTGGTATGTTGACTATAAAACTATATCAGAATTATTATATTATGCAAATCGGCCTTGTAGTTGAAAATATGAAGTGATCTCAAGGAAGCAAAATGATGCCCTTCAGCAACAATCGAACCTCCTTCAAAATTGGCCTTTGGCCACTAATTTTGATACAATGAAAAGTTTGAAGTAACTCCTCCAATCAGCTGCAACCCTTTAGTAGATAGTTTCACTACCTCAGTTATGCAAATCAATGGGAAACTTCGTACCCAAATACCTTCAATTGTATTATGCAGAAACCTCAAGGCTCCAACAAACATATCAAGTCAAATGTCAATGTCCAGGATGATGCAACAATGTCCAACTCTATTCTATTTATCCTTCTCTCCAAGACTAGGGTGGCCTTCTAGAAGTTTCTCCAATATTCCTTTTATTTTATTTTATTTTTAGTGACTTTGTAATAATAATTTATTTTGAGTCACTATATTAAATTAATTAAATATAAGGTTACTTTTGATTTCTAATATTTTAATAACCTTATAAAATAATTAATTTAATAATTTCTCCCTTATTTCTCCAATCAGCCTTCGGGAGCAAAAAGGCTAAATAATCACTACAATGGCCACTAAGAAGGGGACATTACCCAGTGCTAAATTGTCTTCTTTATAATTGTCCGGCATGAGTTAGAGCTAATTACAAAAAGGTCAACAAGCTTAATATTTACATGATTGTATTCAGAGATAATATTTAAAAATTATTTATCTTAGGAGATATAGAAATATTCCAAGATGATTGAATAAAGTGTTTCCAAACTACTATATTGTGTTCATTGAATTATATATATTCCTATGAATTATATGTGAGGAGTGAACAAATATTTCAAATGATTCCAAACACAAAATTTAGAGAACTTGGACACATACAAACTGTTTGACAGAATGATTGCCAAGTAAACAGATTGACATTGTTTCAAAAAATTTGGTGTCAAATTGGTCTAGAATCTTATAATGGTATCAGAGCCGGAATCTTGTCAGTCTGGAGGGTTATGTACACCAATGACAGGGCCAAATGATACGCAAAAGGAGAGCAAAAACGAAAACAATTCCAATTTCCGGAACTATATCTAGAACAGGATACATTCTCAGTGGCATAAGTAGCAAGGCAGCCACAAAGAATTGCAACAATGGTGGGTTGATAGTCCTCGAGATAGGACTAAGAGGAGAATTGAACATGATAGTGTACAAAATATATTGAATGATCTAGCATGTGGACAACAACAAATGATGCAACAATTCATGCAATCCTAACAACAGTCGATAATAGCTATTGGTCAAATGTCACAGGATATGAATTTTCTTAGGGTGAATTAGAATGCTACAGCTTAAGGTAGCAATGCAGATAACAACATTCCAAGAGGAGCTAGTACAGGTGGGTCAAATAGACCTTTCCAACCTACATTCACACCTAGGGACGAAGAGGAAGCAACACAACATGAGGGGGAGCAACCATTGGTTGATGAGGTAATGGCAGTATATGATGAGTACCACACACTTCCTCATGTAATCAGGCAAGAAATAACATTAAACCAATACTTGAACCGGAAAAAATATAGAAGAAAGACACAACAGGAACAAAGGCCTCGAGGCCCACATAGGGAGTATCAGCATGCCTTGAGCAAACAAATTCTTCCTAATTTTGATGGTAGAGGAAAAAGCATGGCATATGCTTGGATACATAAACTAGATACAATTTTAACTCTCAAACCCATGCCAAAAGCATAGGCAATTAAGTTTACAACTTTACATTTGGAGGGACCAACATATGATTGGTGGCATCATGGGTTGGTGACACAAAATCATGCCTTGATTCAGTCCTATGATGAGTTTAGCAGGAAATTGATTGCTAGATTCAATATGATGTAGAGATGTATTTATGTGAGTTGGCATTGATTAGACAAAGTGGTGATGTTGACATTTACATTAACGAATTCCGGAAGGTTGCTCTTATGGTTCCTGACATATCAGAAAGGAGAGTGGTATTGTTGTTCATAGAAGGTTTGAGTGCAAATCTAAGAGGTTTGGTAAATGATTTCAAGACTAGTACACTATAGGATGCTATTCAGATGGCTTTTGATCTTGAAACTGCACATCCTACACATCCTACATATCAGTCCCAAAAGAAAAGTTTGAAGAACAACAAACCATTTAGGACAACTTTCAATCAGCCTAAGTCTACAACACCTAGGTTGGTGTAATGTCCCCTTTTTGATGGAAACTCTTAAACCCGAATCTTGCATACAAAGTATTTCTCAAAGAGATATTAGAACGTTTAGAGATCAATAAATTAGACATTAAACATCCCTATTATTCATTATGAACGAGTCTTCTATAATATATTTCCTACGTACATTAGATACTACATGTCTCAAGATTCATAGATGAAATGTGGTTACACCATTTATCATTGTAGCGATCGAATAGAGCCATTGTTACCTATAAGGCTCAATAATTGCTGTAAGCATCATTATTGGTTAGTCGTACCTATATCTATATATATATATATATATATATATATGTAGGTGATTCTCGTAATATATTTGATGGGATTAACAGTGTATCACAGCTGCGAAACAGTGACTATGCTGAATTCATTATCATGAAGATTTGACTTTATTTCTGAACCTAATAGATTGGTAAATATATATTTATTGATTGCAATGGTCTTTTAATTTGCATCTGCTGTCATGAGATATCTGATTAAATCTACACAACACCACAGATTTATACCCATTGATATTGATTTAATTAAAAATCTGAGATAGGTGCTTATTGCAAGCAACTGTCTTATAGGCTAGTATTTGATTTTTCAACTCTCCTAGATATATCATTTAGTTTGAGGGTACTTACCTCTGTGCTCTAGTCGCGCCTTCCTGAGCCAATACCTTATGCGTTATTCCCAGATGGTACCCAAGACTCACTTCGATTCTTCTCTGTTTCTTCTTTCTACGCGAGTATATGCTCGAGGGTACCGATAACCTTACTCCATCGACGTCTTATAACAATTTCGCCACCAGTTTATTAAGATAAGTATGATCTCAAGGAAATGGCGATGTCCTTTGTGATACATATTTCGCCCTTATTGGACTTCGGGTGGCCCTCCATCGTGAAAGCTCGGAAAGGCTTAATTTTCTCTTATCTGACTTCATACCATCGTTGTTTCTTTTATGCTCAGATAATGATGATTATTTTTCTATCCCCTCTCCAACCCATTCATCCTTCCTTATTATTTCCTTCTAATGGGCGTGTCCTCCTCTCAAGCGTCACTTTACTTGCTGGAACCGATGACGCAATGGTTGGCTCTCTTTTGACCCGACTCACACCATTTTAAGGGGATTTGATTTATATATTTTCTTTATATGTTATTTCCTTTTTGGTTTCCGTCGATTTGCTTTGCATAAAAGCACATTTAAAGTGTATGTTAGTTTATTTATTATTTATAATCCCTTTGGGACATTTTGAATATAGGTTATATTTATAATTCGGATTTATTATTATAAATATACTTATTTATCTATGTGGTATTATAATTACTATTATAATAACTGAATATCTTATATTTATATTTTAGTATTTTGTGAGTTTGATAATTCTCATATTATATTTATAATTATAATATTACCAATGGTAATTATAATTATATTTAAATCACAATTACTCATGTTTGGAATTTAGCAATTATTTATTTATTTATTTGTCTTTTAGATGCTGGACAGTTTAGTGATACCATTTCGAGGGACATGACAGTTGGACTTTGAGACGAGGAATGAGTTGTACAAGAAGAAGTTATGCTTCTCTTGTAAGGAAGCATGGGAACCTGGTCATAGGTACCTTGGGATACTAATTCGGAAAGATACCAACATTGAGAAGGAGGTAATAGATACCAGTTCGGAAAGTGAACATGAGGGGCAACAATTAAAGAATGAACATAGTGCTATAGATGATGTGACACATGGTACTATTGCTACATTATCATGAGTTCCTAAATATCATCCTTTCAAAATGAGAGGAGTCTTGAAGGGACAACGGGTTACCTGTTTAGTTGACAGTGGGACAACTCATAACTTTATTGATGAGGGTCTTGTGGTGAAGAGAGGATTATAGGTTGAGGATTTTCTTGGCTTCAATGTCATGGTAGCCGATGGGTTCAAGAGATTTCATAGTTGAGTATTTAGTTGTGGGATGATAGAATCACTAATGACTTCTATGTGGTTGGGACTGGTGAGACCGATGTTGTTCTAGGAGTTTAGTGGCTACACTCACTTGGAAGGTATAGTTAGGACTTCTATAGGATGGAATTGGTGCTCATGCAAAATGGGAGGAAGATGGTGCTGAGAGCACTAGTGGATGGTGCATCAAAGGTGGTGACAACAAAGAGGATGGAGGCATTATTTAGGCATGGTGAGGTTGCATGGGCAGCCCAATGTTTTGTGTCTTCCAAATCTTCTTCTAGTGATGACAAAGATTATCATGTGGACATTCAGTTGGTTTTGGATAAGCGTAGTGTGGTGTTTGGAGATATTCCACCTGGTAGACCTCCTGACTGTGGATTTGAGCATGTGATTGAGATGGAGGAGGGCTCCAAACCCATTATTACTACTCCTTGTCATCATTCCAAAAGGTTCAAAGAGGAAATTGAGAAAATGATAAAGGAGTTATTGGATATGGGACACATTAGATGTAGCTCTAGTCCCTTTGCATATTTGATAGCCTTGGTTAAGAAAAAGGATGACACGATGAGGATGTGCATCGATTACTGTGTCTTGAATAAGAAGACCACCAAGAACAAGTACCCTATACCTAGGATAGATGAGTTATTGGATGTGCTACATGGTAAAATATGCTGACCAATTTTTTTGTGGAATTTACACAACACAACCAACACTTGGCCAACTTGATTAGCATTAGTGCTAAATCCAAAACACTATCAAAGCAAATCTAACCAAGAATGCGCCCTAAAACCATTTAAAGAAGAGGGGCGGGCATATGGTCAGAGGATCCCTAGGATTCAGCTCGGAACAAAAATTGAATGCAACTAAACTGAAACAAACTCAACGTCAAGAATGTGCACTCAAGATCCCAATGAGGGCGAGGTGCTAACATATGACGGAGTTATTAATTGAAACTGAAACAATTAGGCGGATAACTAGCCATGAAGATTCAACTATCTAATTCATCTGTTGCGGCGGGCATCCACTTAAGAGTGGGGATTCACCACTTGAGAGTGGGTACAAAGAGAGATACAAATTCAATTATCCACACTGGCGGTAAACCATCCAGGAGTACTTAATGTGAGAAAAAAGAAGAATTAATTGCAGTGATTAAGGACTGGAATAGTACTACTATTTACAGTCTTACAATATAAAAGAAAGATGCAAATTACATGTAAATTACAATAGCTTCAGAGCATATGAGTAATGGATGATCCCATACGAATAATTATCTCTCTAAATGTTGAGTATGAGTCAAAAATCAGAAATTCTAAAGTTTGATAACAATAATCAACAAACTGAAAGTGTCAACCAGCAACTGTTGAACCAATAAAATATTCATAACTCACTCAATACACCTCCGAATCGAATGATGTCTTTTGTAGAAGCCTTCTAGGAGGTAGGCGCCCAAAATCATAACACCAAACAGCAACCAAACTTAGTATATAATTCTTGCATGAATTCCAAGGCACTCTAGAAAGGTACGACCCTCCTTGAAGGGGGGATTTTCTTTTAAAAATCAGATTCTCCAAAATAAAATCTCAAAATGGACATGAAGGGTCGCCCAAGGTCAGCGATTTCATTGATTAAATACCCAAAATCAAATTCAATTTGAATTTAAAGCTATGAATCAAAATCACCTTCAGCTGTAGGTGAACCAACAAAACCAAAATTGACAAAAACTCCAGAATTCTTCAACATATGAGCTCAATCTGCTAGTCTAATTTTGAGAAGCAACAAATAGCCAACTAGGTGTTATTTTTCAAACACGAAATTGGACAAGAGGCTAGGAGGTAAGCATCCTCGAAGCAAAATATCAATTGTCATTTCAACAACATAACTTTAGCATAATTTCATGAATACCAAATGCTGGAGCAAGCTTTACTTTTATAGAAAAGAATAAAACTCATCAATTTCCCCTCAAGGCATGCCAAAAGCCACAAGAGAAACTTTTCAAATTTCCTAAGTTCATAATTCCTCAAAAAGGCGTCCCACTTCAAGGCACATAAAAACTTTATTAAAAAATATTAAAACACCTTAATGAAGGCGTCCCACTTCAAGCCCCTCTTTTAAACACAACTTCAAGTTATTCCACTAGGCCAAGGGGTCAACTGCAAATTATAACATTAATGCCTTGTAATTAAAAACATGCCACAAATACTGCATATTGAAGTCTACAACAAAAATACCAACTGCTCCAACAAGAAAAGAACACACTGAAGCACTGCCAACAGGACCACTTCTAAAAATAGTATTTACTATAAATAGTAAATACCCAGAAAAATGCCTCAAACCTCCAAGCAAGGAAACCTTAATTTTACCTCAACAAGCCTACTGGCCTTCGGAATAGGTTGAAGAGTAATTGAGCTGATCGACGGTGAGAAGGGGACATTATACATGGGCAGTTTATTTTTTGAAGATTGATCTTCGTTCAGGGTACCATCAGATTAGGGTTCATGAAGGGGATATACATAAGAAAGCATTTAGATGCCACCATGGAATTATGAGTTTTTGGTTATGCCCTTCGTTCTTATGAATGCACTTGCAACTTTTTGATCATGTATGAATCACATATTTAATAAGCAATTGCGGAAATTTGTATTGTTCTTTTTTGATGACATCCTGATATACAATAAGACATGCGAAGATCACCTTAGGCACATAGATGAGGTGTTGGGCATTATGGAGGCATAGTTCCTATTTGCGAAGGCTTCCAAATGTGAGTTTGGAATGACAAAGATTTTATATTTGGGACATGTGATTGGTCTTGGTGGTATAAAGATGCACTGGGAGAAGATACAAGCCATTCTAGATTGGGCACCATTGAAGAACATTTTTTACTTGAGGGTCCTTGGGTTATGTAGTTGCCACAGGAGATTTGTTAAGGGGTTTCCTAGTTGGCCGCACCTCTTACAAATCTCACCAAGAAGGGTACATTTAGATGGTCAGATGAGGCTCAAATTACATTTGATAAGCTCAAGTAAGTGATGAGTTCTTGTCTAGTGCTAGCTTTATCAAACTTCTCTCAACTGTTTGTGTTGGAATGTGATGCATTAGGCAAAGGGATACACACCATACTTATGCAAAACAGGCATCCCATAGCCTACGAGAGTAGGAAGTTTAGAGATGTGGAGTAGTTATATCCACCTATGACAAGGAAATGCTTGCCATCATGCATGCAGTGGCAAAGTTTAGAGTCTTAGACAAAACCTGGTGGGTGGAAAATTTGTGGTCAGAATGGATCACAATAGTCTAAAATATTTTTAGAGCAAAAGGATTTGAATGAACATCAGCAAAAGTGGGTGAGTAAGATTTAAGCATATGATTTTGATATCGAATATGTTAAGGGAAAAAAGAATATTGTGGTAGATGCGTTATCCAAGAGACCCGCACTTTGCTCTATGTTAAAGATTTTAGTCGATTGGAAGGCTCACCTTGTGGTTGAGTATTCCAAGAATACAATTGCATGTGAGCTCATGGATAGAAAGTTTCAGGATAATAGATATAAGGTAGTTGATGATGTGATATACTACAAGGACATAATATATTTGATACCTGAATCTAAGATGAAGGGTAAGATTTTGAGAGTTTCTAGCAGAACATCTAGGGTTTTTCAAAACCTATAGGTAGATGAGGGAGAGATTCTCATGGAAGGGTCTCAAGAGCGATGTCTTGCAATATGTCAGAGAGTATATGACTTGTCAGCAAAACAAGTCTGAGCATACTTTCCTTGTAGGGTTGCTACAGCCATTGCCTATTCCTGTGCATCTAAGTGGGAGAGTATATCAATGGACTTTATCACTGATCTTCTAAAAATCCAAAGAAAAGATTGCATATATGTAGTGGTTGATAGATTGATGAAGTATGCACATTTTTTTGCTATTTCCTCTAATTATAAGGCACCTTAGGTGGAAAATTTGTTCTTTAGAGCTCAGTGTTCAAACTTCATGGGCTTTTGAAGAACACTGCCAATGATTGGGACAACAAATTTCTTAGTGTGTTATGGAAAGAGCTGTTCCTATTGGTTGGCATCGAGTTGTCCCCAAGTATTAGTTACCATCCACGGACAAATGGAGACACAAAGATTGTAAATAAGTGGGTGGAGGGGAATTTACATAATTATGTTGTGGGGCAGCAAAATGCCTAGATCAAATGGCTATACTTAGGGGAGCATTGTTATGATGCTACCTACCACATGTTGATAGGCATGTCACCATTCAGGCCCTTGTACAAGTATGACACTATGTCTTTTGTAGACTTAGCATTTGATGATAGTAGAGCTCCCAAGGTGAGAGAGATAATGCAAGATAGCCAGGATATCCTTAAGTGTAATGGACCGAAAGAATTCCATTCCATACAAAATATGGTATATGAGTAATATTCATTTCAGGTAAGGAGTTAGAGGTACATCTATGACATGATATACCAGTGTACCACGGGGACGCGTTTCCCCCCAAAATTGACCCGTTTCCGAGACGGGGACGTCTCGGGGACGGGGGGACGGGTACTTGGCGTCCCCCGCCGTCCCGCCACCACCACCGGTGCTCCGCCGGAGACGGGGAGACGTCTCCAAGTCTCCTGGGGAGACGCCTAGGCGTTTCTCGGGAGGCTGGGAAACGCCTAGCCGTCTCCCGTCTTGAGATGCGTCAATGGACGCATAAATCAAAATTTAAGTTAAATTTTTAGTTTATATGTATTTTGTTGTTGCCCTAATTTGGCGTGGGCCCCACCCCTTCCTCTAAAACAACACAAAACAATGAAAACATTAAGATTTGATCATTTCAATCACATTTACAAAGAGTCAAAGACTGATTTTTTTTTTCAGCCAGCTGAAGAAGAAGAAAAACAGTGAAGAAGTCTGATTGAAGGGGTGAAAATAAAGATTGCAAGTGTGATAGGAGTGAGAAGGAGCAAGAAGAAGAGGAGGAAGAGGATTCTACTTCATTTTGGTGAGATTTTTCAAGCACAAGGTAGGGTTTTTGAAGTTTTTTTCAAATTTCTTGTTGTTTTTCAAGTTTTTGTTTTAAAATTTATTTTCTTAGTTTAAACTTGTTTTCTTTTTTTCTTATTCATCTCAAAGACTCAAAATCAGATTTGATGTTGAATCTTGAGAGAAAAATGATGAAGATGAATGAATCATTCATCATTTTGCCCTCAAGATTCAACATCAATTTTTTTATTTTTTTATTTTAATATTAAAGTTTAAAGTTAAAGTGTAAACAGCTTGCTTTTTTAAATTTTTTTCCTCAGATCCTTTCTATTTCTCAAATACTATTAGTTATTACTTATTTATATTGCTTATAGAGCTTGCTTTTTTTTCCTCATATCCTTTCTATTTCTCAAATCCTTTTTATTTTCTATTTGCAAACTGCAAAGTAAAATTTCAAATTTGTTAACTTATTTCAATTTTCAATGTTCATTGTTTCAATTTGACAATTTGTTAAAGTAGGCTGATTTTATTTTAATTTTGTGAAATGCAGTGTCACTTTCACGATGAGCACCCAAGACACGAGTGGGGATGACATGGAAATTCACTCTCATAGTGAACATGATTCAGATTTTGAC
>VDFB02098057.1:0-13727 GCA_007258455.2 Sequoia sempervirens | reverse complement strand
GAGCCCAATGTGATCTCATAGGATCAGATGAGAAGTTTCTAAGCACCAAAGTATTTGAGTAACAGCATACTGAAGTTTGCAATCATTTTGCACTTTGGACCCTTATGGGATCGTTCTGGTTGAAGGTAGCTTTCGGGCGATTTACGTGTGTTTGGGTGTGAAAAGAAGGACCATTCCTAGCATAAAATACCTATTTGAATGCATTGGAGCGATCTATTTGGTCATCACGAGCTGCAAAATTAAAGAAAGTTGCACTACTTTGAAACTTTACTTGGTTACATTTGACACTTTTCCAACAAATGAAAGCAGACACCACGGAAAACCACTCCAAGATAACAAAAGCGGGTTACGTAGAGGGCCCAATGTGATCTCATATGATTAGACAAGTTTCTAAACATCATGGTATCGAGTAACATCATGTTGAAATTGCAGCCATTTTGCACTTTGGACCCTTAGAGATTGATCTGGTTGAGCATGCTTTCGAGGAGTGATTATGCATTTTAGGTGAAAATAGAAGCTATTTCTGGCATAAACATACTTATTCGGACATGTTGGAACAGTCCATTTGGTCACACGAGTTGTAAAACGAAAGTTGCACCACTTTGCAACTTTGCACTGCTTGCATTTAACACTTTTTCCATCAAGTGAAAACTGGACACCATGGGAAAACCACTCCAAGATAACAAAAATCAAGAGATTTAATTGTAGAGGGGCCCAACGTGATCTCATAGGATCATATGAGAAGTTTCTAAGCATCACGATATTCAAGTAACAGCATGCTGAAGTTTGCAGCCATTTTGTACTTTCGACCCTTAAGGGATAGATCTAGTTGAACATAGCTCAGAACGATTCTGCATGTTTGGGTGTGAAATAGGACCATTCCTAATGTAAACATACCTATTCGGATGTGTTGGAACAGTTCGTTTTGTCACACGAGTTGCAAAACAAAAGTTGCACCACTTTACAACTTTGCACTGCTTGCATTTGACACTTTTTCCATCAAGTGAAAACTGGACACCATGGGAAAACCACTCCAAGATAACAAAAACTAAGAGAGGTTATTGTATAGGGGCCCAACATGATCTCATAGGATCATACGATAATTTTTTAAGCATCGCGGTATCTGAGTAACAGCATGTTGAAGTTTGCAGTCATTTTGCACTTTGGACCCTTAAGGGATAGATCCGGTTGAACGTAGCTCAGAGCGATTTTGCATGTTTAGGTGTGATATAGAATTGTTCCTAGCATAAAAATACCTATTCGTACATGTTGTAATAGTCCATTTGGTCACACAAGTTGCAAAATGAAAGTTGCACCACTTTGCAACTTTTCACTGCTTGCATTTGATACTTTTTCCATCAAGTGAAAACTGGACACCACAGGAAAACCACTCCGAGATAACAAAAATTGAAATAAGTTATTATAGAGGGGCCCAACATGATCTCATAGGATCAAACGAAAAGTTTCTAAGCATCACGGTATCTGAGTAATAGCATGTTGAAGTTTGTAGCCATTTTGCACTTTCAACCCTTAAGGGATCGATCTGGTTGAACATAGCTCAGAGCAATTCTGCATGTTTGGGTGTGAAAGAGGACCATTCCTAGTGTAACCATTCCTATTTAGATACGTTGGAATAGTCCATTTGGTCACACGAGTTGTAGAACAAAAGTTGCACCACTTTGCAACTTTACATTGCTTGCATTTGACACTTTTTCCATCAAGTGAAAATTGGGCACCACGGGAAAACCACTCTGAGATAAAAATGAGATAGGTTATTTTAGAAGGGACCAACATGATCTCATAGGTTTAGATGAAGATTTCGTAAGTGTCATGGTTTCCGAGTAACACCCTTTCAAAGATTGTTACCCTTTTGCACTTTGGGATTTGATGTTTCCTTGAATTGTACGGTTCTGTACAAGATAATTGTGCTCTCTTTTTGATGGAATTCAGTGGGCAGAAGACTTAACTCTATTTTAGTTCTGGTTTGGTTGGATTTCAAGTGATTTTGTGCATTTTAGAAGCCAGTTACTGAGGGTCAGTCTGTATACCCTGTTTTAAGGGTTTTGAGTGCATTAAAATGTCATATTAAGCCTTTCACCCATTGTATGCTTCTATAACTTGATGGAAAGGCTTAGTTAGGGTTATAAAACATATGTGCAAATTTTTTTGTGCAAGGGAGTTGAATAGATGGTTTTTAGGTGATGCCCTAGATGTCAAATAGTGCATTTTTGAGTGGAATATGGTGGCTTAGTGCTAGGGTTTGAAGAAATCTTTTGGGGCAGTGATATCTCTTCAACTTTTAAGCTTGTGCGGACCTTTGTGAAGGTGTTTCAGGCTTTTTTTGGTTGTGGGAAGGTTTGGAGTATGGTTTTTCAATAAACCCTTACCTAACTTATCAAAGAAGAGGGTTTTGGGGTTTGTTATGTTAGAGGGCTTATTGATGCAATTCAAGGTGGAGGAACTCTTTTAAACATCAACTAATCAATTCTCAAACAATGAACCCAATCTTTGATCACTAAAACACTCGGTTTCTCAAAACACACTCAAAAGGCTTCTAGCCTTCAGTATCCAACAAATGAAGTTATCATACTGATAAGGCCGTACAAAGGCCAAAAAATCATCAATAGAGACTTACCATAGTCCTACTACAAGATTCACAAAATATCCCCATAAGTTTCTTTGTGCCATCATGTGGAGAACCAACAAACTGACCTGCTAAAAGGCTACTAGAATTATCCCACTTTTCCAAAAAAAGTATCTTTTAAACTTCTTGTAATCACACAATCCCTTGGACAGTCACTAATTGTGACTCAAAACATCAAATTCACTAATCATTACACCAACACAAGGCTTCTAGGATGTTGTCCCAACAAACCCTCCTTTTCATGCATAAAACTAGGGTTTTAGTAGATCTACCATAAATCGGGCTTTCCAAACTTTGAATTTTTTTCCAACACACCTATTTAGGTCTAGATAGACATTCTACACCATTACCAAGAGAAATCCATCAACATTTCACTAAAACCATTCATAAAACCTCCATTTTCACATGCATTTTTCTCTACCTAGCCCTAGGACATCACTCAAAACTGACAAAAATGGCCTTTCAGCCTTTGAAATCCCTTGTACAATTAGATTACACTTTTCATGACCCATTCCACAAGAAATAGTGGAAACATAAAGTGGAATGGGTCAAATCCACATTTTAGAAGACCCTTAATAAGCAAATGGTGTTAAATCAGGGGAGCAGTAGAGTACTGAAGAGAACTCACTCAATATTTTGTCTTAGAACCTCCAAAATGATGCAAAATAAAGCTACTTCACACTACCACACAATGCAAAAGGTTTCAAAGCAAGAAGGACCTATACAGGACCGTACGGGAAAGAAAGTTCAGAAAGCTCAACAAAATACTGAGAAAACGTTGTTTTTAGTTCTTCTATCAACAAAATTACATTGTTTCTAAGTGTTCAAGAGGCTTTAAATAACTTTTACAAAATATTCTACAACTTTCCAATTGTGCCTAACTATTGTTTTTGTAACTAACATGACTTACTACATTATCAATCAATTGGTCTAATATGACCTTATTCAATTGACAAAACTCAAAACACAAAACTAACTTAAGACTTCCATGAACCAAATTTTCTCAATAACCTTGGTGCCCCTACACCAAATTTCAATATTTTAGTAAATCTCATTACAATGCCTTAGGTACTTTGTTCTAACAGATATTTTACAATGTCACTCATAAATTTGAAATTCTCTTATAATATCTACATCATAGGTTCTTATTATGAGGTTAACTTCAAATAAGTAACTTGAGATTCCCTCACAAAGCTTCACATGCTCTTTTATAATGGCTTCAAATCATAATTGATATTTGTCAAGATCATCAAAATAAGGATGTTCCATTACTTTTTTGGCTGATATTCTCTTCAATGGCTCATATATCAGCATTTTCTGCAAGGAGAGACCAATCAATTTTTAGTAGTTTAGTTACAAATATGCAAAGTAAAAGAAGAAAAAGAAACAACATCCAAAATGGAATTGAAATGAAAATAGATGGAAAACACTTATAGATAGGCATGGCAGTATCTCAACTTAGTCACTCCTGGTCATACATTTTCACTACCAGTTCCAAGATACCTATTGCACACAACACCTCTCATGAATAGAATATCTTGAAATTTGAGATGCTCTTATAATGTCTACATCATAGGTGCTCATGATAAGGTTACTTACAGATATGCAAATAAATTTACATTGCTTTTATGGCTGAGATTCTCTTGGATGGCTCATAAATCTGCATTTTCTGCAAGGGGACACCAATTAATGTTTACTAGGTTACTTACAAATACACAAAGTAAAATAAGATGATAGCATTGGCATCAAACAAATTAGCGTGTGTACAAGTATAAATTAATAAGAGCCATTGTGCATATACTTACAAATTAATCTAATGAACCATTCGAATCTGTTATACTCTTTATTGTGTCAAGTATTGCCTCATGGTTAGACTCGCGGACCTTCCACAAGGTCTTTTTCAAAGGTCTACCCCCATATTTGGTCAAATGAACATTGGATGCCATGACAAGGTTTGAGTAATGAAAAATATTACGATGCATGTCATAGTTCTAAAAAAACCATTGTTTAACACTCTTATGTGGGTACCTTCTAAGCCACGTTCCAGTAACAACAACTAAGCCTGTAGGGTATTCGATATTTTCTCCATCTATAACTGGGGCTTCCAATTTCTTTTTGGCCTCAACACAATGACACAAGTAATAGTTTGTTCCCTCTTCATTGTATTCATCTACAATAACTACATAATCATGCCCTACATTGATATGTGTAGCAAATCACTTGAAATTAGTCAACATTACGAATACAGTACAAAGTCAGATAACAATATGAAATTTCAAAAACTAAGCAAGTAGATATATTACCTGGTTGAACTAGATCTGATACGTGGTCAAAGTTGACCGATGATTCTATCTGTGTTAGTTCCAATGTCGTCAGAGGGCGATACGTGTGAAGTGGCCTAAGATAACTTGTCAACCATTTGTCAACCCACTCCCCTGACTCACAATCATTCCAAGCTTGCATTGTACACGAAGAACAAAAGCATGCCATCTTACATGTATCAATACTCCATGAACCTGCAGTTGAGCTAAGGAAAGAGTGTAGCTCACTTGATCTTGTTAGTGTACAACAATCCTCATATGGTGCAATGTTAGTATCATCCATCAACCAAAAAAATCTACGAACTGAAGATGTACCTTCATTACCTGGACCCATCGAAGCATTACACCACTTGACAATTGATCTTGCATCTATCAACTTTGCATTGTCTTATACTTTAACTCTTCTCATGCTAATGCTCTTTTCATGCATGCTCTTGCACCATCATGCTCCCCCTTTCCATGTCCAGCCTCACAAAAGTTCCACATATGTTGGACACCTATAGTAAGATGCATCTTGCACAAGTAGTAGAACATGTGTGCATTCTTGAACTATGTTGCACAATTATCTGACCATATTATATGTCGACTGTATGTTATGCCCCTCTGAGCCAAATCACTGTAGAACATTTGGAAGCAACCTTGCACAAACTCTTAAGAATGTGTACGATCATCACTAATATAAAAGTGATACTCCCTCAATACCTTCCTTTGGTCCTCTGTACTATCAGCTACATGAATGAATGCTATGTGCACAAATATCAAAACCTGTGTGGAGTTGTAATATTGTGATTGTACCTCACATTGTGGCTATAGAGTGTGTTGGAAATATGTGGCTCAAACATTATAGGCTGAAACCTCCATGAGTGCCAAGTCGGTGTGACAGGTTCCATGTTTGGCTGACTAGCAGGTTTGCTTTATTCAGTTCTGACCAAGTCGTTGTGACCTTGTTACTATCTTGCTGATTTGTACACTAAGAATTCTATCGCTATTACATAGTGTGTTCATTGTGACCTTATAGCGCTCGGGAGACCTCTGGCTGAAAGGCCATTCAATCGTGTATCAGCGAGACTCTTGGTGACTACGAGCTTCGGGATAACTAAAGGTTCTCGCTAAGAAGTCTCAGCAAAGTGTTAATCTTTTGCTGACAGTGTATGTATTGAAGTCTTCGGGGTAACTCTAATGATTTGGGAAGATGTCTTAGCGAATAGTGGAAGTCTTACCAATGGGGACTTATCCAAGCGTTCTTCGGAGTAACTCAAAGTGGTCGGAGAAACGTCTCAACGAACATTGAAGGTCTCACCAAAAGAAACACCTTTTGGAAGTATTTAGTGTAGCTCTTGGCAAATGATGGTCATCGGTGGAACACAGTGGCTTCGATAAGAAGTCCCAGTGACTTCGACGAGTCTTGTCGATGTTGAAGAATCTTCGAGGTAACTTAAAGCTATCGAAGAAACCTCTTAGCGATGGCGAATGTCTTGCCGATAGCCGATGGCTATCGAGGTAGCTCTTGGCGACAGCTGGTCATCGCAATAACATATGGAGATTGGTATGAACTCTTGGTGATAGGTGTGAGTCTTGCCGACTTCTCCTTGGTGCTCGGTAGGTATGGGGACTTCGGTATAACCTTTGATGTCTCGCTATGACCTCCTAGCGAAAGCGATAGGTCAGGGCGACTACGTGATGACTCGGTGTATATCTTGGAGCTTGATATAACATCTTGGTGACTACAGAGGCTTTTGGCAACATCGATATGAAGTATAGGTGGCATCGGCGAGACACTGTTAGTGTCTCACCGAGATGCCAGTGCATTACGAATTTTTTTGACCATCTGACTGTCATACGTGGAATCTCGTGGATGAATAAAGGAAGCTGAAAGTGAACTGTTAGCAGTTGGTTCGTTGTGACAGTTCTGTGAGAAAGCTCAACAGTCAGGGAACACCATGGATATAGTTGGGAGTTGCAGATGCTTGGTGGTTGGATAGTAGTTCGATCAATAGTGAAGTGTGAAGAATTAAATCTGTATCAGTAAAGGATTTAAAATCTGTAAAGGCTATAACTTGGATGTTTTCTATTCGAAGAATTTTCATGATGAATGCTATTG
Organism: Sequoia sempervirens; assembly: GCA_007258455.2. Lineage (NCBI taxonomy): Eukaryota > Viridiplantae > Streptophyta > Pinopsida > Cupressales > Cupressaceae > Sequoia > Sequoia sempervirens. Next base: position 6,661 of record VDFB02098057.1, on the reverse strand, counting down.
TATAATGACACCAGAAAGATAAGTCTGGAATTGTATGTAATTTTGATTACTGTAATACAAAGTGATTTCTCTTGGTGTGGTGGGTTTTTCTCCCGTAAGGGTTTTCCCACGTATATTTGGTATTCATGTTTGTTTGTCTAATACTCTGTTTCTGTAATCTGTTTCATAGTGAATCTCAACTTGACTGTAATTGAAAATTTAAAAAGTATACGCATTCTTTCTCACGAGGTATTTGGCGTTAGGAGAATTGTTTTCCGCATCTAATTTTTCCTTACAGAGTGTAGTTCTCTGCAAATTTAACCACAGATACAATGTTGCCAACTAGAAAGGTTTCCTTGCATAGATTGAATTTTGTTTCCATCCATCAAGCTCTATAGGTATGCCTTGCATACTCATACACTATATTGTCACGAAACATGGACATAAAATGATACACTGGAATCTTCTAAATAACCAAATCACACATTTTTTCTTGAGACCCATCTTTTGTAATGTATTACTTGCTTGTTTTATGCTTCTAGAACTCTACTAGTTTTGTTACCTCATCTATGCTTTCCATATGTTGACATCTTGGCATTAAGATTTGCAAACCACTATAATGTGCACATGAACCATCCAAGCATGGTGTCACAGCAGAATATTTGGCCATCCTTTATTTCACATTAAAAATTTATAAGAACTCTCATGAAGATTTTGGTGGGTCTTTTATGCCACAATCCTAAAAAACATCATTAGTATGCAAATCTAAACATATAGAACGATAAACATCATAATGGTTAGAGAATTCAATATGTAGTCTACAACAACAAGTAGTGCATGTGTGATTTATCTTGACATAAAAAGGTTTAAGCATTTCAAAAAATCTTTGAGAAATACTAATTTGGGGATAATCATTTTGAAATTTAGAAAAAAATTGGGTTTGAGTCGTATCCAAAAAATACTTTGGATGTGGCTCATAGTTTTGACTACCAATTCTCTTTCTTATGACATCCCTTTGATTTAGAGATGGCCTTGTATTATTCTTCCAATACTCTTCAATTAGTGTTCTCAATGCTTCAAACAACTTTTTTATCTTTTTGGTGGCAATCTCTCACACGAGAATGCCCATAATTCATTTGAATCAATTCCCTCAATTCTTTTGCAGCCTTTTGAATGGCTCTTGATAATTTTTTTCTATTAATTCTCAATTTTTCACTCATCCTTCTAATGAGATGAGATATCCTTGTTTGACTACTTACCAAATTCAATGTAATGACATGTCAAGTGACATTACTATCCTTTGAGCATGAGGTCTTACCCACACTCTGATAAGCATCCATTAGATTCTTCACAATAGTGTTTTCACTTGAATCATTCGATGTTCTCAACCAAGAATCTTCATGGCGTTAAATTGTGAATTATGTAGTTTCACTGAAAAAGTGTGCTCCTGCTCATAAGCCAAAAATTGGCTAAGTGTTGAAAGTGTAGGGGCGCCAAAAATCAGCGCCCCTGCATGAAAGTGATTTTCCAAAATGTGCAGAAGCACTGAAAAAGTGCACTCTTACACATGGTTGTCAGACTTAGCCAATTTTTGGCTCAGGCGCACTTCTTCATGCATTTTGCATTTTTCGCTTATCGTGCCAATTTTTGTGCCTCAATTAATTGAGTGACTTGAGTTAGGTTTTTATGTTTCCCTTTCACTTAAAAGTGATTTTATTGTTTTATTTTCTTTGTTTGTAATTTTTGACTCCACTCCTTCTCAAGCTGCAAAACATAATTTTCTAAAGATCTTCTCTTTGGGTTGAGCTAGGGTTTTCGAGTTCACCATTTCAGGTATGTTTTTATTCTTTGTCATTTGCTTATTCTTCTCATTTATGCATTCTTTCTTTTTGTGATCTATCAATGCGTTTCTTTTTGTGATTGTTTTGAATCTCTTGTTATGCAAAACGCGTATTGGTCTTTTCTCATTCGCGTTTTTTGGTCTTGCGCATTTTTTTGCTTCCTCTCCATCGTACGTTTGTGTTTTACTTTGTGTCTTCCTCTTGGGCCATGTTTTCTTCATCACCAACGGGTTTTTTGGTTTGTATATTCCTCCTTTTTGCATCATGTTTTCACCCTCGCCATGAAAATACAAAATGCGCAACCTCTTCATGTATGAAGCTCATTTTGTGAATGAATATCACTCATTTGAAGTCCGGAACCATTCATGAAACCTTCTACATTCAACAAAAGTTCTACACGTTTATTTCCAAAGTTCCAAAGTTTTCATGCTTGACCGCACTTTTCATTCAACCTTGCATCATGACTATTCACATGCCACAAAATGTAGTAGCACTGAACTTCTGCGCCATAACACCAAGTTGTAGTCTCCAAATGCAAGAGTGCTAAAAAAGTGTGCCCTGACATAATTCAATTCTTCCTAACACTCTTAGTGCAAGGGTGTTGTTTTTCAGCGCCCCTGCACCAAAGTCAGTTTCTTAGAAATGCAAGGGTGGTGATTTTCAGCGCCCTTACACTTTTCACATTTTTTCCCTGAAACACTTCAAACTTGCTAGTTTCGTCCCAAACCTCGCTCCTTCCACTTTGTGCATCGTTTTTCGTTCCTTGTCATTTTCTCCATGCTTTCTCATCATCCTTACTCGCTTCACGCATCCCCATGTTGTTTAACAACTAATGTTTGTTCTGACTCCACATCTTGCAATCTCTTTTCAAGATCCTCAAAGTTGATTGATCAAAGATTCAGTTCCTCTCAGATGACTGCCAGAAAACCTCCATATTCTTCAAAAGCAAAAGGAAAAATGAAATATAAATATCAAGGTGTATATCCGCCAACTGTAGTGGTCTCCAAGGTGGAAGAAATAAAAGACACAGAGGTTGTCCATCAAGACTTGGTTGATTTTGCAGAGCAAACTGAGAAGAATCCTCTTCCTAATCTGATGAGAGCAATTGTACACAGTAACCTGCATTTGGTAGCTATGTTCCCTACTATTGCACACAATACAGAATTTTTCCTTCAAGTGGCATCCCACTACATTAGGGAAAGCAGAAGTGTGATTGATTCTTCTGGGCATGAGATTTTAAGACTCGACCCTAATTTCTTTAATATTGTGTTTAAAGTTCCTCAAATGGAGAAGTACATTGACATCTCTATACAAAATGCACAAGAATTCTTTGACGTTGATCCCAACAATGCTAAAAACCTAATAAATAGCCAATGGTTGAAGAATCCTAGACAAATTGTTTCTAGATGGCCAAAGGGACTCCTGCAAAGTGATTTCAAAGATGATGTCAAAGATATGATCACATTTTTAAGCAAAGTGAAGGGCTTGCCTGAATCATCCACTTTTCATGATTGGATGTATGAATACATTAGGATTATAAGAAGACAAAAAGTTCACATTGACTGGGGCACACAGATCAGCGATGAAATACATGAGCAACTGATCAATGCACCTTCTACATTAAAATTCTATATGACTTCTTATCTAGTGTATGTAGTAGCTGTAATGAGGCAATTTCCAGGTCTATCCACAAAAGGGAATCGGATGCTGGTACTTATGAATAAATTCTTCTATCAACTGGAATTGAAGGAAAGCTTCCATCATTTCAGGCGGGTTATTGATGCTTTCTTTGCACCTTTGCTTTTTAATTGTAATCCAGCTCTTGAGAGGAGAAGGGTATCTAATGAGGCCTATAAGGTGGTAAGTAAAGTTGGATGCTTATTTCTACAATTCCCAACATTTACTTATTTGAGAGTAGGGTGCTACATTGGCTGCCCTTACATGCTGCCACGATATCCTTCAGAAAAGTGGGTTCTCATGGAGATGTGCAGATAGCTGATTTCAGTGCATAAACAACGAAGAAATAATCACAAGCGTGGATTCAAGTTCCCACTAAAAATTGGCAGATATACTATCCTGACTGTACATAAATCCAAATTTTTTTATGCTGAGATGCAAATCATGACAATCAAGACCTACAGGGATAGGTTTGATTTTGATTGCCGAGATATTAGAAGGAAATTACAAAAGGGTCATCATCACAAGTACCATTTTGAAGACATCTGGGTTGATTGCAGAGATGAAGAAGCCATTCGCAAAATAGATTATTGCAGGTTGACCATGCAGCAGATCAAAGACCTTGACATTGCTGACCTACCAGAGGATTTTATAGATCCTGGCAATATCATGAATGTTGTCTATGATGAACAAGAGGTTTCTAAAAGGTTGTTGCCTAAAATTCAATGGTCTAGGAAAGAAAGTACTAGCATGAGAGAGAGATTGGAACCTATCCTATCCAATACTATAGAATGGTTACATAAGCATGGTTTTGAAATGAAAAGTTTCATAACAGATTTGGAAGGAGAACAATCTGAAGCAGAAGCTTGACGACAACAAGAACTCTGCATGAAAAATAAATCAGCGGTTGTTCCCACTTCTTCACAAAGAGGTCCCAGGATTAAGTTTACTGTTGGAAAGAAAGATATCCAGGCCGTCCCAGAAGGAGAAACCACGGAATCTAATCCATCTCGCTCTAAAGGTAAAAAGGTTGTTTCAGAGGAGATAGATTCCGATAAAGAAGGTACTTCCAGTGACCAATCCGCTGAAGATGAAGACTCAATAGAAGCAGACTCCGATGCAAAAGAAGTTTTTGAAAGTGGGCAAGAGTCTGAAGAAGATTCTGAAGAAGAATTTGAAGGTGATTCCGAAGGTGAACCAGAATTGGAGAGATAAGAGGGTGATCAACAGGAACCTAGGCATGATCAAGAAAGAACTATGTCTCCACCTAAGAATGTAGTTGAGGAAATTCCTAGAACTTCATCGCCTGTGATTTCTAGTGTTCCTCATACCCCTCCAAATTTGAGTACTCCTCCACCTCCTTTTCCCTCATCACCCATTCCTACCACATGCATTCTTGCAGTAGAGATATCCACTATTCCTACACCATCAACCCTGCTTGATACTCCCTCGGTGACAAGCATTCATATGGTTGATATACTGTCAAGTCCTCCATCATCCATTCCTAGCCTATCTTCACCGACGTATGATATCACTTCTAAAAATGAATTCAATCATTTCATGAATGAGTCAATGCGTGATCAGCTCAATGTGTAGTCTATAGGAGCAATGATGACAGACACTTCTCCTATTGTCATGATACCCATGGTAACTTCAAAAGTGACAATGACTTTAGAGGTGACAATGATGACAGAGTTGACGGTGAATCCAGAAGTCCACACCTCCTTCCTTCCCCCTTGGTTGATATCTCAAGTGTCGAAGTAGAAGAAGCAAATTATTTCTCCAAAGGAGCTTGACCTCGAAGAGATAGTCCCACCAAAGGCTAAAGGGAAGAAAAAGGGAAAATTATACTCAAGGCTAAACGTTGACAAGACTGGCCACAAGTATGCAGAGATTGGCATACCACCACGAGAAGGAGGAGATGTCAATATAGAGGACTACACGGTAACAAGATTCTAGCTTGGAAAGGTTACCAATGAAAGTGAAAAAGCAGATGCGCAAGTGACATTGGATATCTTGGTTGGAAGATAGGATCAAATGGAGCAAGCTCGCAATATGTACAAACAAAGGGCAGAGCATTATGCCACTGTTATAAAGAGACTTGCAGGATCTCCAACTAATGTACAACCACTGACAGTGGTAAGTATTGAGGACCCAGCTGTCATGAAAGCTAAGAAGTTTTCCTCCAAAGGTAGGGTGTTGTATGATTTCATTGAGAAGATCATATAACACGGATCTTAGATCATAATTGTTGTGGACGAGAAAACTACTTTGTTGGCCAAGCTCGCCATAGAGCTTGATAAAGAAAAAAGTCTACTTTCCCAGGAGCACAGAGATATGGAAAAGTGCTTGTTGTCATGGTCACAGATGAATCGGGTAAAGCTCAGTAAATGGTGGAAGCCAGGGTAATTCCCAACAAAGAAAAGTTCATTGAGGTAAGAGAATCCTTGAAACATCGAATTCAAGTAATTCACTCTCTTACGGAAGATCTCCACCAAGTGCAGGAAGATGTCAAAGGGCATCATGTTATTCTTGAAAAAGGTATCAAGGAGTTGCCAGGACAACTTCTTGAGGAAAATCATATCTTCCTGCCAGCCATAGAAATATCCCAGATCTTCAAGGAAGCCATCATGAAGTCGATTGATAGCGCAGACTTTTCAAAACCCTCTCAGAACGTCATTTGTGATACAAGGCTCACATTGGATAACCTGAAAATGCATCTTGACAGGTGCAAGAAGGTTCACTCATTTGCCATGAGATCCATCCTCGCAGAATTCACACCATTGTGGATTACACCGCTATCCTGATGAGAAGTTCGCGCGTGATAACGGTAGAAGCAATACTTAAGACTCAAAGCAAGGAAACATGAAGAAAGGTTCCCCGATCTCCAATGTTAGACATTTTCAATGCATCCTTTATGCATCTTGTAAACATTTCCGACATTTTACGCCTTTTGGTAAATTGTAATTGCAATCTCAAGCTCTGAAAGATGTAATCTTTGAGTACAAAATTACACTTTGACTTTGGTCAAAGTTAGGTGAGATCTCCTTAAATCAGTCACCCAACTTTCCTTGATTTCCTCAAATTAGATTCCTAATTTTGCTCATCCCTCTTTCTATATAATGTGATGGATTTCCTTTGTATTGTTCATCCTTTAGTATTTT
>VDFB02098056.1:0-10151 GCA_007258455.2 Sequoia sempervirens | reverse complement strand
AATCATTGACGAAACTGAACTCCAAGAAGCAGAAATGGACTTGGAAGGTGTAATTAATTTGAAGACCAACACAATTCTCAGGGGAATGGTGAAATTAGAAAGGATCTTTGATTTGGACAAGGTCAGAGATCAAGAACAGGATACCAGGAAAGAGTCCATTAGTGGATAGTGTGACAAATATAATATGGGAACTCAGGATGATGTCAAAAATGTCTTTATTGGCAAAGTTTACACTCCAGAAGAAAGGAAAGGAATAATCAATGCACTACATAGATATCCAGATGTGATAGCCTGGAGTTATGAAGACTTAAAGACTTATGATACATCAATCATAACCCATACTATCCCTCTTAATCGAGGAGTAAAACCTTTCAGACAGAGGAAAAGGCCTATCAATGCTTTACTGGAACCCATAATACAGAAGGAAGTGCAAAAACTATTGTCTGGAAGAATAATATTCCTATTGTACCTCTTTTTTCACACATGCCCCACTTGGAGTAGGGACCCTCTTTTTTTGATTTTGGATGTCTATTGGACCTTTGGTTTTATTGGATTTGTACTTTTAGGTCTTGGGATGTTGGTCTTGCTTGCCTTGGTCTTGCCCTGAGGGTTGAATTGGTCAAACTTGGTTTTTAATGGAAGTCAAGGTTTTGCCCTAGGTCCGGGATTTTCTGGCTTATTCGGATTTTTCTAGGTCCTGGTCCATCTTTTGTCAATATTGGATTTTCCAAAATCAGGGTTTTTGGTTAAATCCGGGATTTTCTGGATCATCCAGATTTTCCTGGATTGTGTTAGAGTCCCAGAGGGGTGTGTTGTCTATAGAATTCGTGCTCACCTGGATTGTCTGTTTGGCTCAATTTTCTCTGAAGTTCCGTTTTGAGCTCAGGTTTCTGGATTTCCTCATATGTCTTATCGGCCATTAATGCTTGAGGTAAATTTTCTCTGGCATGAATGTAAGCGAATTTAAAGGATTTAAGTGCTCTTCATGATTTCATTATTCATTTTCCATCTGCTGTAGCACTTAGGATTGTTCATTTTGAGCTTTGGTCGTTGGATTTGGTCTACTTGCATGTGGATTCCTAGGGTGCTTTTGTTGAATATTTTAGCCGCTAGGACACCCTGATTCACAATGACTTCCTTGGGTTCGAGCTTCATTCGGAATTGATCCATGGCAAGTTGTTATTGACTTCTATTGTTTTGCGCTATGATTAAATATTTCAAGTTATTGGTAGTTATTTGGGTCAGCCTTCACTCATTTTTTCATGGTTCCATATTTATTGAATTAGGGTTTGAACTCACCCTTCCACAGGTTTTAGCACCCGCACTGTGCATCCCTTCAATTATCAATCAAATGTCGGGTATACCCCTGTGGCTAGGTTTTTATGTTGGGGCTTTGCCTTGTTGGCACGTAGTCTATTATATTTTGTGAAGATTAGGGTTTCGATGTGTGTCTGCCCAAGGTTGTTAAATTCGGTGGAGTTGTCATGATCCTCTTGCCTTGCATTTCGCTCGACCTTGTCCTCATAATTTGAGACCCCAGTGTGCCCTAGTTTCATCATTTTGAGGGATTGTGTCTGAACTTCGAGCTTACATTAGCTCTCATGGTGGAGGTTCAACTGTCAAACTTAGGGCATCATTATTTTGTTGCAAGGATCAATCACTTGAGAGTTTTGAGAATTTTAAGTCCAGGTGCAGTCAAAATTTGGCTCATTAGGGTTGACTTTATCTTCGTGGAATCCAAATAGGGAGGTTTGTATGATTACTCGGTTAATGGTCTGCGCATCGAACAGTCGTCGGGTTTCTGAGGTGTCCATGGAATTCCTATGCACCTGAATTTTCTAGTTTTCTGCCTGTTTCTAGTTGATTTTGATTTTTGAAATTGAAGTGATGAACTAAAGGTTAGATGATGATTTCTTGTTGCTAAATGAATCAATATCATGGTAATTATGCATCTCTTTTGCCTATATTGATGATTTATTTGATAAATGATGTCTTGGTAGCAGGAGTCCGTCTGGGTCGGATTTCTCTGAATTCCGCCCTAACTGGGATTTTCTGGATTACTTCATTTTCTTGGATTTTCAAGATTGATGATTAATGATTGATCTTAATGATTTCAAGTGGTTTCAAGGCTAACCTTTGATTGAGATATGGATGATAATTGGATTCTTATGAGGCTCTTTTATGAATGCAGGCTAAATTGAGCAAAGCAGCAGGAGGAAAGGCCAAGGGAGACACAGAGGGGTCTTCGGTTATAGATGCAGAAAGGTTAAGGCTCAATGTGAAAAGTCAGTTGCCTAAAAGTAAGATGGCTTCAGTTTGGTCTGAGGTCTCAGATACCAATGTAGGAGCATGGAGATATGAAGAGTTCAGGGAAAGGACAACTCAGAAAGATTTATCAGTCTTGACCAAGGGGATGGTGAAGTCCAGACTAGCTCATGTGGCCAGATTTCCTCCTGTAATTCAGTGCTATGAGCTAATATTGGAGTGTGCCCGACACTATGATTTTCATACTCAGAGGGTTGACAACACTGATGGAAGAGTGTTGGCAAACTTTAATCCAGTTTCCATTGCCCAGGAATTTGATATGCCGGACTTACCATGTGTGTGTGCCCTAGACATGGACTTGGCAAGGACTTACTATGAGGATGAGCCTACCAAATCCCAGCAGATGATCAATTCCTAGCTTGAAAATCCAAAGTCTCATTTCTCCAAGCTTCCTAAGCAGTTACACAGGGTCAAGTTCTGAAAAGACATATATGATGCAATCACACTGTTGAGCAAGGTGGCTGGCTTGAAGAGTGTTGGGGTATTGGAGAATTGGATGGTGCATGTCATCAACAAGATTGAGTAGGGTATAAATTATCACTAGGCAGGGGTTATCGGTGCAATGATTAATAGACAAATGAGAGATGTGCTCGAATCAAAGAGATTCACCATGTCCTCTTATGTGATATACATACTTGCTAGATTTTATCCATACAGGGGATTGAATCCAAAAGGAATATTCAGACAGGATGTCATCTATGAGGTGTACACTGAGTTGCATCTAGGGAATCAGAATTATAGGAGAGAAAATGATGCATTTACTATGCATATTACTAGGTTGCTTTAGAATGCAGAGCATGTGAGAATTTTTGATGGAGCCAAGGAGCTGATCAAGAAATATGGAGCTTGGTTTATACAATTCCCTACCTTCTCCTATATCAGGATTGATGGATGTCTGACTACTCCATACAGACTACCAAGATATCCTACCGACCATGTCACACTTTTGGAGGTTACCCGGCAGGTCTATGATTTTGATGTCGTTGTTAAAAGAGAGAAGCACAAAACAGGGTTTGGTGGCGATTTTCGTTTGAAAATTGGTACAGCTAAGGTTTTCCCTTCAATCCAATCAGCTCATGCATCAGGAGAGGAATTGAGTATTTATGGTTTATCTTTTCATTCTAAGAGGGAAAGCTTTGATATTACTAGTGAAGCACAGAAGAAAGCTACCAAAGAATGTCACCATAAAGACGATCTAGAGGACTATTGGGAAAATAGCAAGGATGATTTTGAGGTGAGGAAGAAAAGATATTCTAGGCTTCTAGCTGATGTGATCAGAATGAAAAATGTCAAGTTGATTCCTGATCAATTGGAAGATGATGGAAATTTAGTCCACGATCATGCATTTGAATTAGTCAAGGATAGGCCCATTGGAGAGGTAAATTGGTAAGAAAAAGAAATAACTGAGCTGGAGGAATTAATGGCTCCTATTATGAAATCTACCAAGTCCTGGCTAAAGCATAAAGTATGGGAATTCGAAAGTGAAAAGGTATCCTATACCTTCAATTTGATGGGAAATTTGAATGCCCATTCCACTTCAGAGGAGTGTTGGTTATTTTAATGAGCAAACTGTGCTGGTCTCCTATTCTACCTATAGAGTAGCCATCTCTAGTCAAAAGGCAACTCCGTGAGGACCTCGGACTAATCCATTGGCAGACCAATCAAAGAATGAGATCTTCTACACTTTAGGCTCAGAGAACTAGGGCGTATACCCACACAATGCCTCAAATAACAACACTAGACATTTCTTTTTATAGTAGATGACTCCTGATGCCAAGCGTTGAGAACCTCAAATGGGGCTAGATTCTCAGTAGCTCAACCTTGAAGCAACGAGGAGGTAGGACACATACTAAACAAAAGATATTCAATAATTTTAAAAGGTTTTCTGAGAGGAACTAGGTAGCAAACAGATCAGTGCCTAATCTGGGGTCATGGAGTCACATACAAAAGATGGAATTCATCTGCAAACTGGACTCAATCAATGGTTTTTGTTTTGCTAATTCCTTACATCAGCTATCAGTGCCTTACACTGACAATCCAGCTCTTGTATCAACTAGATTCTTCTTACCAAATCCAACTTGCTAACAAATAATCACTGCTATTTATTCAAAGGATTTAATTGCTTCCTTGAAGGAGACCTATCAACAAATAACACAATCCCATGAAGTATGAGAAGATGAACAAAACACCTTATGCATTTATTCAAATGATTAAAAGCCTACAAAGGTGGAGATAATATGATGATATACATGAAAGATAAGCATCTTCATGTGTTCTTTCCTCAGACTAATTGCATTTACAGAGGAAATCAAAGTCACAGACCAAAGACTCAAAATCATGACTCAAGACTAAACCCTAATCTATCCCAGGCTAATCCCAGAACTCAGAAAAATGTGGAACAAAACACCAAAGTTCGAAACCCCTACATCTGGCCATGAAATTCTCCTTTATAGGAATAGGAGAAGCAAAAAGCAACCGGCCAGATAAGATTACACATCATCAGCTGACTAGGACAAACCCTAGAGCAGCTTGCAAGCCAAGTCAAAAATTCCAACTGCCCCACTAGTCACAATAACGCAACTAGTTGGGCTACTGCAGGAAAGACACTCCCGTATGAAAGAAGCCAGGAAATCAATGTCAAATCTACCACCAAATCTATGCATCCATACTCGAGCCATGTCATCCTTATACCAGAGCCGCATCGCCATGAATGTTGGTTTGGTGGAGCCAGCGACCAACTCTCTGTCGCCATGAATGCAGGTTCAAGTCTTCACGCACAAACAGACAAAAACCCTAAAAGTGGGCAGGTTGAAAATTGACCATCGATCATCCATGATCAAACAGTCACCGTTTAAAATCGATTGGACCATTGAAAATAAGCCCGTGCCTGCAAACTGGTCTCCAAGTAAACATCGAGTGCCTTTAAATCTGAAGTTAAAACATCACCGTTGAATATCTGCATGTGCACACCGACAGTCTTTAAGTTGCTCGGGAGGGCGAGGGCAGAGAAGTCATGGAGACATGGCCGAGTCAACCATACATCCTGGCGAAGTTAGTAAGATTCATCGAGCAGATGAGTCAGGCATACATGGCGCACTCGGCAAGACATATAGCAAAGTTTGCATCAGATACCGAAAGATATTTCCTTCATCGAGTGTCGCCAAGACAAATTAGAACCTATGCCGATGAGGAATACATCATATATTCTATCAGCAAGACCGAAGGTCACTCACCGAGACCCAAGCTCATACCGAAGAGAGCACCTTTTACATTGTTCAAGTCGCTGTCACTTATAACCTCCTTCACCGATGAAAACACCCTCCAAATGCTATCACTGTAGCACACAATCATCGGTGAGAGGTCTTGGAGACATTTCACTGTTATACCGCGAGCCCATAGAAACTAGTTCGTTGAGAGAAGATAAGACCTTCACTGAAAGCCACACATTGAATCACCGTTAGTGAGACATCACCCATCGCTATGACATACACCGAAACACAAGTCTCCTCGAAGCGTCGAGTCTTCCATCACTGGTCGGCGTAGCAAGATGACATCGCCGAGACATCTCAATGAAAGGTGCCACCCACACCGAAAGCAAACCACAAGACACCATCGGCAAGACATAACAGATTCGCCAAGAGATATATCGAGAGTTCCAAGTCCTGTCGAAGGGAAGTCATACCGAAGAGCACAGGGGGTCACCATAGTCGGGAAGACAAGCGGGGGTCGGGGAGACATCTCCTAATAATAAATCCAACCCAGTCAAAAGAAAGAGAACCTCGGGGGGACAGATAAGAGTCACCGAGAGGTTACACCGAAAGCCAAAAGTCACAGTGAAGAAGAAGCGGGGCCGGTAAAAACGGTAGCTATGGGCCGGTCAAGGGAACCACTTAAGTTAGAATAAACTGGGTGGACAGGTCAATGAAAAAAAAGAAAAATGAGACGGGAACCAAACAGGGCCAGAGCCGGGACCACGAAAGAGACGGGCAACAAAAGGAACAAAAGGGACCGGGGCCAAAAACTATCCCGCCCCCGCCAAAGAAAAGACTACGGAGGTGGAGCTAGAACCGACACAAGAAAAAGAAGCCGCAGGGCTAGAGCGAGAAAAAACCTAAGATAGGAAACATGAAGAAGGTTCCAAAAATGATTCCCATCCCGATCCCGCCCCCGCTAAAGAAAACAAAACAAAAGACAAGCGAAGAGACAGAGGAAAAGAACCAACGACCGCTACAAGGTAGAAAGAAAAAGGAACACCAAACACATGAAATCGGGACCGGGATGGATGCGTGAGCAGGAAGTAGAACCTCAGAATTGGAGAAGTTCTAGTTCCCTTCAAGCATCTGTTCCGCCCCTGATTCCGAAAGAAAAACCAAAGCAAGCAAAAGAGAAACAGGAACCAGAATAAAAACCCCAAAAAAAAGGAAAAGAGAAAAACTAGGAAACCCTAACACAGGCCGCCCCTTGTAGATCAAAACTAGCACGCTGGGCTCAACCCTTGTGGGAGCCCATTTAAGCCACGTGCTAAAATGATAGACACCCCATAGCTAAAGTTTAGTCATGAAAAACCAAAGTACACAACTAGACAATGAGAAAACCAGAAATGGCACTAACATAGGCTCTAGTTGGGGGATGTATGCCCCTGGTGGGCATAGCAAGAATTCAGATCACTGGGAGAGTAGACCAGAACAAAAAAAATCCAAAAACAACGAGGAGCTAACCGGACAAGGTTAGCAGACACAGCAAAACAAAACCGACCAGAAAAGCAAAAACCTAACCTAATGTTCATGGAAAAAGAAATGCTTCAGATGAAGCACCATTTCGAGAATTGTCCATGAACAGGCAATTCAAGAGTCACATTGTTGATTCCTTTGTTTCATCTGATGACACTAGGCCACCAAATGAAAAATGAGAGCCAACTTTTACCTCTGTCAAACACAATTCTGCTAAATGAGCTGACATTCCCTAACTTGTGCTTGCCTCTGCCAATCTGCAACAGTATGAATGAATGTACCTCTGCAAACATAAGTGTCAGGTTGCCTCTGTGCAAGTGAAAACTTGCTCTTTGTTTAGTTTTATCTTCAACTGGCAACCAGATCCAATAAACTTTATTATTGCCACACTCTTGATTCTTTGATTCTGTATCTTGTGGCAATACATGTGAATACTGATCAGGACTGCATAAAAACACAGTCTGATCACAATTAGCTACCTGACAAAATATGTTAGTACCTCTCAACAGGCTGTCATATTCATCATTATAAACATGTACATGATCCTTATGCATTTGAAAGTCAGGCATACTTCCAAAATGCTGACTGTTATGTGACAACAAGCTATCATATTCACTATTTACATTACCCTGAAGCTGAAAATAACTAGCTCCAGTGCTCTGCATATTGTCACATTCTGTGAAAACTTCATCAAGTGTATACAAAGGGATACACTCACCATTCAACACATCTTGCAACTGCTCTGTATCATTTTCAGTAGGAGGAGGCACATCATTAATGCAATGATGGATTAAACTACTACTCCCACTTCCTCTTTTCACTTGGCTCTGTTCTTCATCATGCTGGCAATGAGAGTCACCAAAGGATTCTAACTCATCTTCATGGGCTGTCCAACTGTCATCATCATCCCAATCTTGCTCACCATTGAGCAACTCTAGTTCAGAAGCACAATCTGATTTCAAACTAAAATCAGTGTCATCATGATCTGCAAGATCACCATTAGAAGGGGCATCAGAATCACTTGCATCATACCTTGCATCCTGCAGGTCCTCATCGTCAAGACCGATATGAGTTGCCCACAACAACCTAGAGTTGTTGTGTGCACATCTTTGATATTATGTGGTTAGCATATCTGATATTTGTTTACAACTTAGTAGGTCAGTGCTCTGTCCTACCCTCTCAACCACTTCTTCCTCCTCTTGACCTCTACCAGGACTAGATACATCACCAAAGGTATCAAGGAACAAAGTTCTGAGCTGATACCATGAAACAATGGAGTGCATTGGTAAGCAAGTGAACCAATCATCAGCCACACCTTCTAAAGATCTGACAAATAGCTTCATGACCACATCCTCTTTTTCAACCTGACAGTGTCCAATGAAATCAATAAAAAGCTGAATATGTCTTGATGCTGATTCCTCAACACCACCTTTAAACTTGGGTAAATATTTATTGATTCCCCTAGGGGCAGCATGTGGGTAACCCTGGATTTTATCAAAATTCGAAGGGCTGTATCTTTCCTTATCATACTCTCTCTTATGAGGACAAGACTGTGCCTTAAGCATGGTATCAAAGCTTGTAGAGGGAGAAATAGGACAACAATGCATTTTACAAATGAAACCTATCCCTCTACAACTATCCAGTTGCAATAATCAAACCTCCCTTGATGCTAGTGCTTGATCTCACCAAATAAAGGGGAATAAAGTTTTTTTTTTTTTTAAAAAAAAGCATGAAGAATACCTAGAAACGTTGCAGTCATGGAACTATTCTTTGAATCTTCAATGGGTTTACCTTGACAGAGTCACCACCTCTTTGCAGAGGACAAAACTTCAAATGATATGAAGCTCACTTACATGTAAATCTTTCTCTGAGTTCCATCCGACAGAGCACCATAGATCTTGTAGCTTTCAGGTTCACTGCAACAAAGCTTTTCTCCAAGCCTGAGATTCTTCAAACTTTGAACCTAACCAACATGGCAATTGATATGACTCTTTGATAAGGCAAGATTCTAGTCAATCCCCGGAGTCGCCATCTTGTTGGTTGTTTTTAATGAGCAACCAGGTTGGTCTCCTATTCTACCTATGGAGTAGCCATCTCTAGTCAAGGGTAGCTCAGAGGACCTCGACCAACTGACAAGATTTAGTCAAATACTAAGATCTTCTGCACTTTAGGCTCTGCAGAACCAGGGTGGGTATACCCACACAATGCCTCAAATAAGAATAGACATTGCTTTTTATAGCAGATGACTCCTGATGCCAAGCGTTGAGAACCTCAAATGGGGCTAGATTCTCAGTAGCTCAACCTTGATGCAACGAGGAGGTAGGACACATACTAAACAAAAGATATTCAATAATTTTAAAAGGTTTTCTGAGAGGAACTAGGTTGCAAACAGATTAGTGCCTAATCCAGGGTCATGGAGTCACATACAAAAGATGGAATTCATCTGCAAACTGGACTCAATCAGTGAATTTTGTTTTGCTAATGCCTTACATCAGCTATCAATGCCTTACATTGACAATCTAGCTCTTGTATCAACTAGATTCTTCTTACCAAATCCAACTTGCAGACAAATAATCACTACTATATATTCAAAGGATTTAACTGCTTCCTTGAAGCAGACCTATCAACAAATAACACAATCCCATGAAGTATGAGAAGATGAACAAAAACACCTTATGCATTTATTCAAATGATTAAAAGCCTACAAATGTGGAGACAATATAATGATATACATGAAAGATAAGCATCTTCATGTGTTCTTTGCTCAAACTGATTGCATTTACAGAGGAAATCAAAGTCACAAACCAAAGACTCAAAATCATGACTCAAGACTAAACCCTAATCTATCCCAGGCTAATCCCAGAACTCAAAAAATTGTGGAATAGAACACCAAAGTTTGGAACCCCTACATCTGGCCATGAAATTCTCCTTTATAGGAATAGGAGAAGCAACAAGCAACCGGCCAGATAAGATTACACATCATCAGATGAATAGGACAAACCCTAGAATAGCTTGTAGGCCAAGTCAAAAATTCCAACTACCTCACTGGTCACATAAATGCAATTGGTTGGGTTGCTGCAGGAAAGACACTCCCGC